>JASDQU010243031.1:13737-25066 GCA_032191745.1 Picea mariana
GGCTGTAAAAACTACTTCTGGACCCAAAAGCTAGACTATGAAAGAATCTCCCTATGATGCAGGGCTTGTTTTGAAACAAGGCACATAGTAGTTGAATGCACTAAGGGAAATAGGAAGGCAGGGAAGAAACAACGTAAATCAACGTGGTGGGATGGCTCCAATGAAGATCACCAACTAATTATTACGAACAATCGAAAATCTTCTCCAGACCCAGATTCTTTGAGCCATGATTCCAAAGGCATGTCTACTCACGAGGCACCTCCGAATCATTCAAATATTGTCCCTCAATCGAAGAGTAAAGCTTCAACTTCTCTTGATCTAGGAATAGAAAGATTTAAGGCTTTAGATACTCTTGATACGAGAATAGAAAGCAAGGTTCTCCTCATCTCCCCACCTCCCTCAAGCTAGGCAGATGAGGTCGACAAAGATGAAGCAGCATTGACAACTCCAAATAAAACAAGTTCTCCAGATCTGAAAAATATGGAGCTAATTGATTCAACAACAACATCACCACCTGTCAAAGAAGGTTGGACAACAGTTGGGAAGAAGAAAAAGACATCATCAGTAACACAACCAATGCTGACCAGAAGTCGATCGTGAAATAAAAAATAATCATGTGTTTCTTTTGTCAACTGTTAGGCCATCAACTTGTCTGAATTTGTTCTTGTAAGGATTTATGGACTGTCGTATTTGTGGGTAACTAGAAACATAGGAAAGTGAATTTGGAATCCGGTAAGATAAATCGGAAAATTAGACTTAAGTTCTATTTCTATGTACTCCTTTCCGGCGAGGCCGTTGATTTTTTATAAATACAATTATAATTGTTCCTGTTAAAAAAAAAAACTATATGGTCTAGCATAACTATTTGTCCAACATCATGAGTTTAAAAAATATAATTATTATTATTAAAATGAGGATGATCGATCATAATGTAGATAATGAAATACATTGGTACATTGATTCAAAATTATGACTTTTAAATTAATAAAACTATAAAATTTATCTAACAAAATAGGTTAATAATGAACACAATTTCCTTTAACATATTTTACCCTTAATAATATGACATATAACTTTAACCAATTTCATTACTCAAACATCATCGTCATTATATAATAAATATTAAAATTCAATTAATTTATATACAAACATTATTAAAATATTTTTTCATAAAAAATAATTAAATTTATAAAATATATATATATATATATGAAGGATGAATTTGATGATTTCCGCAATATACACTAAACATAGATGGAATTTTAAAGATTTAATTTGAGAGAACCATTTTCATGACATCAACAAATAATTTGAGAGTACCACAAAAGAGACTAAATACAGATAAAATTTAAGAATTTCCATGATATCATCTAATAAAGTAAAAGAGATACAATTTATATGTCTCATGTTTAAGTTTATTTCTTTGTTTATGTTTTAAACGTTTAAGAATTTGTGTATAAGACTTTTAATATATGTGTTTAATTGTTTTAAGAATTGAGTTTTTTTTGTTGGAATTTGGTAATATAAGTATATATGAAATTATTATTTTTTGTTATTTAAAATTCATTTATGAATACAGAAATGGATATAGTATGCTGAAAAACCCATGGGGCAGTAGGATTATACATAAATAATCATTAAAATTTGCAGATCTAACAATTTCTCATTGGATTTCAAGCAAATGTCCCTGAAAAATATTTCATAGAATGATTAGACTACCGCTTTGATATATGTTATATAGGACCTTGTGTAATATGTTCTTATATTTTAGGTCTTCAAGGCAATAAGCATGATGAAATATGTAAATTAATGTTAGATATATTATAACTTTCTCAAATATATATATAAGAATGAGTGTTGGAAGAATTTTATTTATAATAGTATAGATTTATTTTTAATCTCTAAAACATTTTATCCTTCTCGGTGTATGATAAATTTGGAGCATATGTGTGTGTGTGTGTGTGTGTGTAATTTAGTTCTTTCTTAAGGTTTCATAGAGCAAATTTTGTCTTAGTGGATCTTAACCATCATCATATAGTTGATATTGAAATGTTTTATTTATAATAGACATTGAAATATTTTATTTATGATTCATATTGATTTTTTTTGTTATTAATATTTTTTTTAAATGTCACTTGTAAACTCTATGTTAAACACTAAAGGAATTAAGCATCTCTCTTGTACTAAGAAGATATATAAAGCATCTATGAGTGGAACAATTTTTTTTTTTCAATTATTTTATATTTATAAGATTGATATAAAAATATTTTACTAAAATAGACATTGAAATATTTTATTTATAAAATGTATTAAAATATTTTTTTGTTATTCTATTTTTTAAATACACTTACCAATTCTATATCAAACACTGAAAAAGTTACACATCCCTAATAATAAACTTTAAAAATCCAATCTTGATATAATAAGATAATAAGCGACCATTTATATGAAAATTAGACTTGCAATTGATATTTCTAAGAATTAATTTTATAGATCAAACATCACTATCATAAAATAATAAAGTGTATTGTTATAAGAATCTTCATCAATGGAGTTTTAGAACAAATTACATAATTGAAACAGTTTGGCATACACGATAAGGCAAATTTTAAGATTTTTAAAATATAATTTTAATTAAATATATTTATTTAAGATTACAGAAAAACAACATAATTGAAATAGTTTGGCATACACGATATGGAAAATTTTATGAATTTTAAAATCTAATGTTAATTAATTAAGTATATTTATTTAAGATTATAGTTAAAACTTGTTTGGCATCCACGGTAAGGAAAATTTGATGATTTTTAAAAATTAATGTTAATTAAGTAAATTTATTTAATATTATATATTTATTGAGAAATAATTTTGTATTGATTTTGTAACCAAAAACTTTAATCAAAGATACATTCTTATTTTGATTTTTCAATAAAAAATTGTTTTTGAAACTAATGATTTCATTTTTGGACAAGTATAAATATACAATAATGTTTATAATGGAAGTTGCGTTAGCTATATAAACGTTTATAAAAGTTTTCACATAAACATCCATTACAATGTTTATATTATCATTAATAATAATAATGTAAGTAATCATTATTATTATTCGNGTGGTGACACCTTATTGTTTGTGGGATAAGGATCCCTTTTAATAATGATGATGATAATAATGTCATCACACCCTCTTGTTTGTGGGACAAGGGATCCCTTCTATGTAGTGATTTGAGTACTTAGTTTGTAAAGATATATATACCATATCCTCCTCTAAATTCAAACCTAAATATCTTTAATGACAAAAAAATCACAAGTTAGTTTAATAATATTATTGCATCTCATCCAAAATAATAATTGAAACTAAAATAACTACTAAGAAGAAATAATAAATAATAATAGCTCGGTGGGTTAGCAAAGTGAATGAGTGTTGTTGTTTGCTCGAATGAGGTTCCAGGGTCGAATCCTCGACCAGGATCCTGTATAGGGCCTCACTTGATGTCCCCATCAGGTTAGGCCCGTAATCTCAAGGGTTTATGGTGCTCCTCTTCCAAGTAAAATAAACAATAATAAAAACAACAATAATACAAATAAATAATAATAATAATAATGTGGGCTTGGTTGGTTCATAAAGTGGGGGTGTTACCATTCCCCAACAAGGGTTCAAATCCTTCCAATGACATGTTTTCCCATTGCATGCTTATTTCATTATGACATAAGGAAGAATGTATAATAATAATAATAATAATAATAATAATAATAATAATTGTATTAACTATGGTTGATCATCCTCACTATGGTGAAAATAAAGAATGGGTCCCGAAAACGAGGCCATGTTAGGTAACTAAATACAAAAGATACATTGAAATAAACAAGGAAAGAGGGAAAAATGTATGGTAACCCCCCCCCCCTCCAAACTACAATGTATGTAAAAAGAAGAACTCACAGTTGCTAGGAAACTGTGTTTGTCACTCCAAGACGATTGCACAGAGAATGGAACTTATGCTCAGTGAAGGTCTTGGTGAAGATGTCTGCAATCTATTCTACTGAAGGATGGAATTGTGGGTCTTCTAAGTCTTTCCTTTATCGAATTTCTCTTGAGGGTGTTTTCCAAGAACACCTCCCTTACAAATTCCTTTGGATAAGTGGATGTCAGGTAGACCATCAACCATTCCTTGCTTTCTAAGTTGTTGCATATATCTGAAATTTAAATGCATGAACCTTTCGTGCCATATCCTACTGCTTTCATCAATATGGGTAAGCAGTAATGCAAAATCTGGTTCAATAAATTCAGAAAATGTGTAGAGTCTAGATTGATGATTTAACTCACCGATATAAACCTTGGAATTGGTTTTCATGTCATAGATATCCACAACATCAGGTGTGAATACAACTCTCTTTCCGGTGCCGGAGTTTGTCATTTGATACACAGAGAGAATATTGACAGAAATTTTGGGAATGTGTAGCACATTCTCTAAGGTTCCATTTGTGAGTTCAATTCTTCCCTTGTCGATGACCTCGACTAGAGAGTTGTCCCCCATCAGAATAGGATGACCTTTGCATGCATATAATGAAGAGTAGACTTCTTTTGCGGCTGCCATGTGTTGTGATGCTCTTCAATATACAATCCAAACATTGGAAGAGGAGTTGACGGAAATCAAATCATGGCTAGAATTGTCTTTCTTGATATTATGATCTTCTGGCTTCTTCTTCTTGACACCCTCGGGGATGTGATCTCCAAGGTTTTCTTGTGGAAGTATTTGGGCCATTAGATCTATTTGTTTATGCATACATGTGGATTCTCAATGGAATCCTTTATGGTAGTAAATGCATTTCTCCCCTTTTCTTCCCTTTCCACCTTTGGATCGGAGGCATTGTTGAAGGGTTTTGAGTATTCTTTGTATTTTCATGTGCCTTCATTTTGTCTTTGTCTTTATATTTCTGATTTTGGTGATAGCTACCATCTTGCACAGCAAGTGCATGTGCCTTTGAGCCTTTGATTTTTCCCATATTGATGAGCTTGGTCTGCTCTTGCATCAGAGACTCGATAAAGGCATCAAGAGAGGGCATGGTCCAAGTATCTCTAGAGAAGAGCCTAACTTAATGAAATGTGGATACAAACACTGAGTATTCCAGACCAAGTTTGGAGAGAATGGTGAGAACCATTTGTTTCTCCTCCTTAGATTTATCAACCCTGCAAGCCTTGAGTTGCGACCACAAATCCTTATATTTGATAAATAAATCTTGGAGAATGTCGAAAATTTTTGGATCCAAAGTGAGCAATTCCACCTCGAGCATGTGTCCCCTCATCTCGTCATGTTTCCAAAAATCCCTTCCATGGTGGTCCAGGCCTCATTGGGGGTTTTACAAGAGGATATGTGAAAGAGGAGCTCAGGAGAAATGAGATTGCAAATAGTTCCAAACACTTCATCCATTCGATTCAGATACTTGGATTTTTCTATGGTTGATGTGGGTTTGATCTCTGTGTTCATGGTTAACCTGTATAATCCTCTACTTCTAAGATGCACTATCATTTTTTTCTTCCATGCAAATAAATTGTACAGTGTAAGAATGAATTCTTTTGGAAATTCCAATTTTCCCGTTGTCTTCAATCTTTGGTACCTGCAAAAAGAAAATGGTGTGTATTTTTCCTAGCAATACGTTAGGTCTGATACCATGTAAATGTGAATGAACCTACACAGATAAGATCTAGCTTGCAAATGACATACACAGTTTGCAAAAAAATGATAGAAGAGAGAAACGAGAGAGTGAGAACAAAGAATTTGCATTAACCAAATGAATGAATGATAATTTACACATGATATACTCTGTATAACTCAACTAATGTGCACTTATCAAGGTCTCTTTAGCACAAGTAACCAGGAATATCACTACTAGGAAATTCAAGGGAGCTCGCTACCAAGAAAACTACCAACAAACAACAACAAACACTTTTTGTTATAGTGCAACTCACATAGGAGTTCACTCTTTAGGCCTAAAAACTTGTCTCTTTAGTCTTTTGCTTCAAATATTCTCTAGAATTCTCCCTCCATGGTTGCTCCAGCTCCAATATCTTCTTTTCTACTCTCTACTTCTTATTCATGCAAAAACATTGACAGTCTAAAATTGTTGTAACTACCCATACAAATTTCCTCTCTTTGATTTCTTGCTTGACTTACACACTTCCCCAAGCTAATTTTACTCATCCCCCATGCTCCCAATAACTATGGGATGTGACTTCTCACACCCACCCTCTTACATTCGTTCAATGATTGGCTCTGGGAACATTTAACAACAAAATAGAAGGTTCATATACCAATAGTATATTTAGGAAGTGGGTTGAATTAATAGACATGGATAATAATTCCCCCTTGGACTACTCTTATGCATTCTCTTATACCCTCCCCTCTCTTGTGGATTAATTCATCCCCCATATATGTCCATGTCCCCCAACAACTGGCATCACATTCTATTATTAAAATTCAGAAATACAATTCTCATATACATCGCTTGGTCATGGCCATACATTATATCTACATTAAGCATTAATTAAAATGGGGATTATAGTGGGGACGTTACACAAATTACTGAATTAAACCGAGAATGTTATGAAAGAAGATAAAAGAATAAATATCACACCATCCACATATTGAACACAAGATGTACCCTTAGAAACCAAATATGGGAAAACCCGACAACAAGGTGAGGATTATGCCTTGCTATTTTCTTCTCAGATATAGAATGAAAATACAAAGAACAATGGACTTTCCATGAATGGGTGCTACAAGGTCTTCTACATCTCTTGTTTTTCTCACAATATCCCACTCCTTCAGTTTGCTCAATTGTGGAACAACAACTCAATACAATAGGAACAATACCCCTTCCCTTCTCATTGATCCAATATTTAACATGCCTTGATAGTCATAAAGGGTCAGGGTTAGGGTTTTTGCATGCCTCAACTCCAATTAGGGTAATGGTTTTGAACCCTCTAGAATATTCTTAAAAGTACACACATGAATAAATCCACATGTGTGAGTAATGGAAGATGATGTGGCATCCACTTAGTACTATGGTGGTCAAATCATAGGTTAACTTGTGGGAGGCATAACTTTCTCATATGGACCTTGAGTGAGGTGATCTTTGCACCATTGGAAAAATATCAATCATTAGAACAACATACAATGGTTGAAAACTTTGTTTGAAATTTGTTGACCTAAGAAAGAATCATAAATACTCCAAATACACTCTGCAAGTTTTAAGACACTGAATCGTCAAAATATGACCTACCCATAAATGGGACATACAAGTATATGGCTCCAATTTTTCCATTTAGAAAGTACCAAAGATATGAAAAAATATATAATGAACCATTTTGAATTAAGGAGGTGTTGAAAACAATTAACCGTGAGAGGCCACAATTGAACAGTTAGGAAATCCATTGATTTTAGTCGACTCCACTAAAGAGGTTCGACTGCAATTCAAGTTGATTATGCAAGTTGACTACCCAATTGAAAAGTCAATTGACTCTCTAATTGATATAGTGTACAAATCAATCGATCTAGAATTTATCACAATATCAAATGGATCACTAATTTAAAGTGCTAGAAGAGGAATGTAACAAGGCAATGCCTAAAGTTTTCTCATTAAATATAATTCCTCTCCTATAAATAAATTCATGTTTTATTAGATCAAACAACCTATAGGATTCAACTCATATAAGTATCCTACCATAATTAAATCATTACTCTTTACATCCATCTTCTACTTATCATCTAGAATATGAGCCCACACTATACTTTGAAACATTTTTAAATGTACAACTAAGGGTTTTCTTCCACTTCATTTATCAAGAGGAGTTATATCCCACACAACCTTGGTTAGAATCATGTTAAGAATATAATTTGAGAAATAGATAGCATTTTCCTAAATTCTAGTTAGCATACCTTTCCCATGAAGCAAAACGCTTTCCATTTCAATCAAAGTTCTATTTTTCCTTTCAACAACACCATTTTCCTAAGATGTGTAAGGTATATAACTCTCCCAATAGATACCATTATGTGACAAGTATTCGTCAAAATCCTTGCTCCCATATTCTCCTCTAGTGTCAAATCTTAGACATTTCATAAGTTGGTCACATTGCTTTTTTAGTGAATGCCCTAAATTCATTGAACTTTTCAAGGGCCTGGTCCTTATTCTTCAAGAAATATACCAAAGTACACCCAAAAATCATCAAGTGAAAGTCAAAACATATATTGCACCAACTAATAATGTTCATTCTACAAAGGTCACTATGATTAAGTTCCAATTGATTCTTTGTGCTCCAAGATTTTCATGTCTCAAATGCATCTTGGTGATGCTTTCCAAGGACACACCCTTCACATACAACATCAAGAGGTGATACCCTAGGGAGTTCATTACCCATATGAAACATGAATTATATGCTTTGAAAACACATATATCTAAGTCTCTCATGCCAAATTATACTCTGGTCACTAGTCTTGGATTCTGCGATTAGGAAAATATCAAAACTTATATAGTATGTCTTTAGAATTAAGAATGCATTTAGCAACAAAAATAAAGTCATTGTTAATATCCTTCACTACAAACCAATTTGGATAGAATTCAACCTTGTTTCTAGTCTAGATTAATTGGGGTACAAGATACAAATTGGCACTCAAATTTGGTTTGTGATACACATCTATGATCACACCATTCTAACATCCAATACTACGAAAACCAACAATATTAAATTCATAATCATCCACAAAAAATATTTCTTCTTTTGTAGTGTTATTTAACAAAGAAAAGAGAGAAGCATCATTATCCATATGATGGGTATAAGTAGAATAGATTATCCACTCACTTTTATAAGTGTGAGCGTGTAATTCTTAAGAAGTTCTGATAGTGAATATATAGTTATCTCTCTTACCTTCTAAAAGAAGATATTTTAGGGTGGTTAGTCGATTTGTTGACACCACACCTTCAATATTTTTTACCTTTTCCTCAAGATCAGTAGGATTCTTTCAATAGGTCTTCTCGACATGTCCTAGCTTTCCATAATATAAACATGTTTTAATTTTTGTACCTTTCTTAGTCAATGGTTGATCATGATTCTTTTTCTTGTTGGTCTAGTTGTTGCAATCCTTATCAAGATAATTTTCAAGATATTTCTATTGATTGTATCCATGACCTTTTTCTTTTTCTTTATCAATCTAGAGAACCTAACTTTTGTTGATATTTTCAAACATATTATTCAACTTCTTAAAAAACTGGAATTTGACAGTTGATCATGCTTGTATGAAAGAGAAACTCCTTTGAGGTATAAGTTGTCATGAATCCTACAACCTTGTCCTTCTTCCCATTAATAATGGAATTCTAGTGTTCATGCTCAAGGTCTGAACCATAGTCTTTTTATACTACCAAAGGGATTTACTTGTCAATAGTGTTTCCATATCTTGTGCACATATTCCGCAGTTGTGGCCATTTAAAACCATAGTCTTTTGCTTAGAACTCATAATCACTTTTCAAACCTTGATCCAATCTATAAGTCTAAAATAAATTCAATATAATTCAAACATTCAACTCAAATAGGAGCACATATACTTTTGACAGTCTCTAAAGTGACTTGAAGAAAGCAAAGTAGATCTCAAAATACTAGCTCTAATACCATATTGGAAAACTAGGGAACTGCAAAGGTGATTAACTATGATTTCCAAGAGAGAGAGAGGTAGTGTCTAAAGACATTTTTACAACACTGAAGCACAAGTGCACATAGATTAACATATGGAGTATATGTATGATAAATAGATCAATGTATACTCAAAAGTGTAACTAAATTCCTTCAAATGATGAGTCCTTTTTCCAATTGGATCATCTTAGGCATGTCCAAGATCTAGTTTTGATGCCTCAACCTATGCACTAGTCCATATGGCTAGGATCACTCCAATTATTCTCACCGACTAGTTGACCACTCAACTAGCCTCCCAATTGATCTTCAACTATCTCTAAAATGACATCAACTGAATCCATAAATTCTATAGTTGGGAAGATTCTTTTGTTCTAACATCCCCCTTGGGAGCACAACTCTCGGGGGATTCAAGAGGTGTAATTTTCTCTACAGATAAGGAATTGCAGAAGTAATTGACTATGAATTCCTATAGAGAGAGGAAGTGTCTAAATACATTGTTACAACACTAAATGATAAGTGAGCATAGCTCAACATATGGAATGTATGTATGATAGATCAATCCATAAGATCATCTACAGATACCTGAAAGTGAAACTAACTCCCTTGAAATGAGGAATACTTAGTACTCTTTTATCACCTTACACATGCCCAAGATCTAGGTTTGATTCCTTGATCTATGCACTAGTTGACTTGGTAAAGACCACTACTAGTCAGTTTGATCAAGCAGTCAACTATTTAGTGGACCTCCCACTTGACCTTCAACTATGTCTAGAATGACACCTATTGACTTTAGAAACTTTAAGTTTGAGCAGAGATCCTTATATTCTAATAATGCATTGGTATTGGCATGGTCATACTCATTGTCATCCTTCTCTCATATGCTAATGATATTATTCTCCTTGCCAAAAATATTGAACATCTTCACAGGAAACTCAAAGTTTTGCAACAATTTTGCGAAAAAATTGAGCTTACCATTAATATCAATAAAACCAAGGTATCATAATTAAATCTAAGAAAATATGTTATTCTCCAATTTTTGTATAGTGATAATATGTATGTTATTCTCCAATTTTTGGCTAGAAAACTTGTTATGATCTTGATAACAAATGTATAAATGTTTAGCCCTAGGACTGGAGTAAGAAAATATTCCTTTCCAACAAATTAGTCATCATGATTATTCTTTATGGTTGCAAAGTTTGGGCTTGCAACATCCCTTGTGATACTTGGAAGAAAATTGAGCAAATCTAGAAGCACTTCATAACATTTAATCTTAAAATTAAATGAAATGCTTCTTGCCCCATTCTCTTGATTGAGATGGATGTACTTCCATGAAGTTTAAATCCATGGATATATATTTAGAACATAAATACAAATTGAACAAGTTAAGTTGAGATAGACTCTTTGTTATTGTTTCGAGTATGATTAGTAGCCACCATGTAATTAAAAGAGGTTGAGCTAGAGATTTTGAGGCTTAGCTTAACTATTGGAACATTAAATAAAGTAATCAAAATAATAGTGTAACACTATTAAATCTTACATCCTTATAAATTTTAAAGACAAGTCATAGAATGAGATGAAATCATTAATATGAAGAAGTTGAAATACTACAAAGTTTTTATAAATCATAATTTGGTTGATGAAAAATATTTT
>JASDQU010243032.1:18611-44068 GCA_032191745.1 Picea mariana
GTGACACTCGTTTCCTCCTCTGTATCATAGCATTGATTTGTCTATGAAAAACAAAATGATATGGGCACAAAAAGAATATTATCTCATATTGGAAACAATTGTGTTGCCTTTGAACATAGCACAAACTTTTGAGTCCACTTGTCATCCAAAATTTTGGTGTATCATGACCTTAGGAAGCTAAGATCGTTACTTAGAGTTTACTCCTCCAACTGGCTACTCTTTTAGTCCCTATGGATATTTTTATTGGTGCCTCCTGCATCACAAAGTTTCATTATCAAATCTATGTTGCCCGAGTTATCCATATGTCTCATGCTCTTGTTCAAAGTATCTCTATAATCCCGTGTCGACCATTTCTTAGAACTCTTGAATTTCCATGTCATCCATACCCTCAGTATGTCTCAGAGTTACATGAAATTGTAGTCCTACCATGCACCTTGGTCCTAATTTCATTATGGGTAGGTAACCTTGAACCTAACAGTCGACATCTCCTCATTGGTTGGTTACTGGGGGGTTTCCATTTTGTTCGACGACAAGAAATATATTCACACATTGATACTCATGCAATGTCTTAGATGCCATTAGCATTATTGGTGGTTTCCTATCCTTTGTCAACAGTTTTCATTATTGGATACAATTCAGAGGGTATTTTTCGTGCACTGCTTACATTTTGTGCATGTGAAATATGCACAAGGTCATTGGTTCGTGAACATGTTCTTCATACGAGTTCCTCCAAATAATACAGTTATTTCTTTATACCTCATGCTAACTGATGAGAGATTCATTAATGCTCTCCTTTTAGAGGGTCTCCTTCCATCGACTTCAGTTCATCTATTCTGAAAATGAGAGTTAGATTCCTATGAGTACCTAGAGGCTTGCAGTCATCATTGGTAGGTTCTCTCGCCATAGGAAGTTGGGAATACATCATTGTCTCTTGATCGATGGATTCTTCAAGTGTTTGGCCTCAACACCTTTATTTACACTTGTAAGAATGTACTCGGTGCCTTGATAACTACTTTCATTATCAGTAGGTTGTCTCATGTTTGTTAACGATATACCTTAATGATCGGTAATCAAACGAAGTCTCATTGTGTTCGAACTCAACTTATTTATTCACATTATGTAGACTTGCACCTTTGGCGAATCGTGTGGAAGACTTGAAGACATCAGTTTATAGTCACAGATTTCCTAATATATTTCTATCATTCATTGGACCAGTACCTATATGACTTCAATGATCATGGGAGATCATATTGTACTCCATTGTATACATATATATTCATATTGATTTTGAGACTCATTTTCATTGGGCCTTGTTTATGACTATGACAGCCTATGGCATCTACTTTGTGTTTCCTATTCATGGCCATGAATATCTATTTGGTATATTTCCACATGGATTTGCAATGTAATTCAATTGGAAGACATGTGTACAAAGTCATTATGGATTGTAATATTCTCATGAGAAACTAGTTCATCTAGTTGGTTCTCCATTACTCCACTTCTGGGAATTATAATGTATTTCAGCCATTGCAGATATTCCTCTGACCTCACACAATAGGGGGCATCTATTATAGAAAGGTTTGACTCACCCCATGAAACTTTCTCAGAAGGCCTTTTCCATTTCCCTATGTAGACTTGAAGTCCCCTTTTGTACTTCCCAAAGATAAAAATCATATTTTTGCACATATACATGCCCTATCAGTTAGAAAACATGTGTATATGTAGGTTGCACCACTACAGCCCATGTACATCAAGTTTGGTGCTCAAAATTAAAAATTGTGTCGGGTTTCCATGTCACGTCACGAGATCCATGATCCTTGACCTTCCTTATACTGGAAACATTCTAACTCGGCCCTTTAGTTCCATTTGAAGGTTATAAATGGGCCATATCCAAACCGTGGAAGAGGAGAAGAATTCAACTTTTGAGACCAAAGTTACTTTGGAGAAATTATTCACTTCATATTGATTTTTCATCCCTTTTTCCTTTAAAGTTTGAACACATTGTTCATCCCCAAAGCTCTTCCCTCTATTGGAGCTGCCTTTGTTTTTTCTAGCTCGTCTCGAATTCCATGTCTTAATGCTCGAAATCGAAAGATGGTTTTTGTATTTTCCATCTGTGGTTTCAAAATCTCTGAAGTCTTATCACGTGAGCGATGATAGTTATTGTACTCTCAAGGCGAGTTCTACTTTTCGTCGAAAAAAAATTTCCCCTTTTGTTCTACCTGGGGATTTCGTATGTCGGATGCTATAGATCACATAGTTCACAAGTCCCGAACAATGAAACAGTGAAATCATTTTAAAATTTTACCCAGGTCAGTAACGAGAGTAAAATTTTCCTAAATCACGGTTAAACAGCATCGGAGTTTCGCGTCTCGGCATTTACTAAATCCAAAAGTCTTACTATCGTAACCCCGATAACCAAAACCATGAATTTCTTGTTTTAATAACCCATGTCAAGGTTAAAGGTAAAAGCTTAGCCGTGGTTAAGTTCTATCGAAAATTCACAACTTGGCGAGTTCTCTTTTAAAAGGCTACACTATCAAAGCCCCGAGTCGCGAAGTCGCGATAAGATATGAACATAATTAATTAAACACTTAATATGATTTTATCCTCCCTTTTAATTAAAATATATCATCGCAGTTTCGCAACTCGGCATACAAACTTCCCGGAAGCTATACCTTCAAAGCTCTGAGTCGTGAAATGGCGATATAGATAATTACGTAATTAATTGAGCGCCTAATCATGATTACATTTTTATCAACCAAAGTCAATCATCGCAATTTCAGGTGTTAGAGGTTCAAAGGGTTAAAGCAAAAATTCCCAATGCAACGAGTACCAAAAGATTAATTAACTTTGGTAAAACCAGATTAATTGATCTAAACCGGTATCTCTCGTGATTTGATGCATGTGCAGTTTATGAGGCAGTCTTAATTCTTCCTTATGCCAACTGACATTTCGAACCGCCAAAATTTATGGCATTAATTAGAAACAAGGCGAATCGACAAATAAAGATTCGGTTTTTATGCTAAATTTATTTTCAAGCGTGATTTGACTGATCTGTTCTTAAAAAGTACCGAGTTTTTGAATATATAGAGCTGTTATTCATTATAAAAAATTCATTTCTATATTACATAGAGCACACTTTCTCAGTGAACTAATTTCTGTATGTATACATATTTTTATCGTAGAAGAGCTAAAGCAGGATCTCCCATCATGGCCCCGTGAAAAGCGTCTAAAGCCAACGTTGAGGTTTCAGGACAAGGTTCGGACAACGTCATTGATACTTCACCTCGAAGTGTTGACTCTGTCCCGAAATGGTCGTTTGTTTCTGATGTTCTACAGGCCGAATTAGTGGATTATTCTGATGATTATTCCAGTGACAATGAAAAAGACGACATAACCACCAAATATAATATCGTCGTTCAATTGGGAATGCATAAAGTAGCGGTCAGGCCGTGACTGATCCCTTACTATGATATGGTCTAGTGGGAATTAGACCATGTGGACATACCAAACAGAACCATCATCAATGAGTAGAAAGTCACCATCGGGACTTTCAAACCCGAACAACTACAAGCTATGTACAAGTTGCCCACTGTGTCCGACCTTACATATGATGTCGAATTCTTGGAGAAGTTCAAACAGAACGAATGTGTGCAGTATGACAAGACTATGTCCAACTTAATCAGAGATTGGGTTTTTCACTCTGTGAAGTTCAGGGCAGACAGTAATGGTATATATTTAATAGCTTCCTTGGAACCATAGTTCAAGTATATAGCTATGATGACCTGCAGATTATACGGGAGAGAGGACACCTCAAATTTATTTCTTCAATGGGTGCCTCTAATACATCAAGTCATCAAAGGCTATTCCTTTGACTGGGTGAAAATGTTGTCTGATAGCTTGACCAGTCGAGTTACAAAGTATCGGGCGAAGAAAGAGAGCGGAAAGATTTCTTCATTTTTTATGTTCGCATACATTATGGACGCTGTGTGCTTTATAACACCCTTTCCCTTAATGAGCTGGAGTTGGACTCCAGCAGAGGTCGAGCCCATCCACCTCTATCATTCAAAATTGTGGGAAAACAAAGAGGCATATTTCATATATGAAATCTTTAACTGAGTAATGGTACCACTGCATGTCACTATTTTCGGCCACCCACCACCCAGGATCTCGGACAGTATAGTGATGAATTTGAGCAGTATAGTTGACTGGTATGTAGAAGCCAAATTCTCATATCTCAGAGTTTTCGGGGCTTCAGTTCCCCCGCATGCATTGCCATTATTCATCCCCGACAAGCTGGCTTGTCGTGAGGTTGCTAGACAAACAGTAATCGGTGGAATAAGCAAGGAGCTTAAGGGGTAATCAAAGAAGGTATGGCCACCTTTTCTTGTTCATTTAAATTCATATTCTTTTATAGATTTTGGGCATGCTAAAGTTGAGGAAGCAACCCTAGAAGACCTAAAATTGGTTCTTATTGAATTCAAGGAGCACAATCCGCAAAGGGTCATGAGTAATCATTTGGCCAGTTGCGGACTCAAGAGATTCGAACATGAAAATTCGCCCTTGGATGACATTTTCCGAGGCGCAAGATCTTATGCTGAGATTTTAGCTCGGATACAAACCCTGGCACCTGAAGAAAGGGTCGATGTTATGAAATTCCAAGAACATCGACGCAGTTGTCTTCCCATAGTATTACAGGGTGGGAATCCAAGTACAGTGGAGGTGAAACAAAAAGATGTTGAAGGCTCCAAAGATGCGACACCCAGTCAAGAAAAACACCAGGATGAGGAAGAGAAAACTAAGAGTCTGAAAGCAGAGATAAAGACTCCCGACCCACCGAAAAAACAGACTCCGGTTACTACTCCAGGGCAATCAGCTAAGTAAATCAGAGATCCTATCACATCCATTACTCCCTTGCAGTCAAATCAGGGAAATATCGATGTAGGGTAGATTTTAAATGAAGAATTGAGGCCTATAAGGGTGGAAGAGCTCCCTCCAAATGAGTTCTTCTTTGATAAGAACAGAAAGGTTGTGGTAAAGAGAGAATTCTATCAAGAAGGGGAATCGAAAGCCAAGAAATACAAAGTATTGACTGATGGGAAAGACAAGAAGAATGAACAGTTCATGACGGAAATAGCTGGGACATTAGGGGCATAAGCCACAACAAATCAATTTTCAGTTGGGGTTTTGAAAAACCAGCTGAACGAAAAAATCGCCTCATCAAAACCCTAGAAGCTAGACTAGCAACAACAGAGGAGGCTGCCAAGGACCAGGCGAGTGTAGGGATAGAACAAGCAAGGTTGGCCGATAAAAGTGAGATAGAGCTGCTCAAGACTAAGCTCGAACAAGCAGAGCTGGTGGTCCGAAATGGTCAGATAAAAGCGGGCCAGCAAAAAGACTTGATCGAATAGCTACAGGCTAGAGTGGAAATCGCCAAAAGTAAAGTTATAAATATCGGGATGTTCCAGTCCCAAGCGATGGAGATTCGGAGAAGAGTTTCTATGGCCCAGTGAAATTTACTCGCCAAGGTAGAGGTGATTCGAGACAACTTCTTACTTGTTAATCAAGTTTTGGAAAATTTATCTGTTAGAGAAAGAGAAGCCGGAGATGCACAGGTCGCTTTTCAAGAGGCTTTGATAGCTACAAACAACAGGTAATCGGGAAGTACTCCCAGGTTTCCCATTTTGGAGCAGACTAAAGGAAATATTCTATTAAAAGAATGGGAGAACAGCATATCAGAAGGTAAGTTGCAAGCCAAGAGGGTAACAAAATCCTTAGAAGAGGCTTTTAGTTCTATAGATGGTAATCTGATAGGCATTGATAGCGAAGGTAATGTCGAGGCATTGATTCAAATGAATATGGCGAAAATCTCACTTGATTTAAATGAAAAAGAGGAAAGAGATTCGGCCAAGATCTCACAAGTGACTATGCCAAACATAGTCCAAATAGATAAATGTATGATTAAACCAAGTGTGCAATTGTGCACTATCGACATCATAGACAGATAGATGGAAGAAAGGTTACCGCAATTAGCCCAAGATTGTTACTCTTTTGAAGACAATTGTCAAGCAAAACCGTCAAGGCTAATATCTCGGCTAGTGGAAAGGTGTGTCACTTGTACCAAGCATGCGCGAGGACAATCTTCTGGCACCAAATAAAGACAGAGAGGAAGAAATGGAACGATTTCTCTCCTCCTTATCATAACTGAAAATTTTGCAATGATTGAGATTCCATCTTATTGTAAAACTGTATAAATATACCATAGAAAAAAAGAAAAAGGGCTAGACCTTTTTGTGTCGATTGTAATAGAGGTTTTCCATTTTGAGAGTTAATATAAAGCAAATTCGAAGATTCTCAATTACGTCACAACTGTGTTATGAGTTTGTTTTCTTGTATCTCATATTTCGTTTCATTTCATATTTGTATCTGATGAATTCTTCGCTATAATTTAGTACAACCTCTACTATAGTGAATGAATTTTGGTTTTCTATATTGTTTACTGTTTTTCCTCTGTACCATCTATCAGCAGGTATAAGACCAGTCAACACTTTCAGAATTCTATATATATTTTATGCTTCATCGGGTTATTTCTTTACATTTTTCTTCTTCTGTTTATACATGAGATTCTCCCTTGATAGGAATCTTACTCAATAGACAGCTTAATGTTTTCTCCCACCTCATACATTTTTTTAAAGTATAACTCAGTTACGGGAAAGGGCCTTTGATTTGCACCCCTTTTTCATTCCTGAAACCATAAACTCTCTTTTATACGACTGAATTGAGACAGCACTTAAATTCCCTTTAAGGTTTTCTTATTTTACTGTTCCTCCATGACTGTCCCTGTATCAAGACAGCCTAATATCGAACTCGGACTATCAGATCAAACACATATTGTCTTAAACCTTTTTGATACTATTCTTAAAACAGCCACTACCCAGGTTGAACTCAAACGATCATGGGCAGCGATTGGACGAGATATAAACATCCAGGAACAATTGGAAGCTAGACAACGCCAACACCGAAATCATCCCTAGTTTCCCTTGCCGAAGGTTGACGTTTCTTCTTTCTCTACCCTTTACTCACTTTTGGATGCCTAGACACTGTACTTCTAAGCCTTAAGTACAGACTCTGGAACAACACCCTCTTTGATGGGGAAAGTCATTGTCTCTCTTATATGAGCTTGCCTTTGGTGGACGATTGAAGTGGTGGAGGCCCAACTAGAAGGGACTTAGTTTCTTAGTTCTGAGATGTGTCGACATGGAAGTTTTTCATTCATACACTTATGTTGATCATATTTTAATAGAAATATTTTTTTCTCGATCAATTGATGTCTTGCAAATATTTGAATTATTATTCCATGGGCATATTTGTTATGATTGTTGATGGATTATGCTATTATGTGTGCTAACAATATATATTATCACCATATTCTTTCATATCTTGGTTTTTTAGGACAAGTTGCAGGTATAAATATTTGATTTGAGTTCTCAATGGTGGTCTTCATCGAATGTTCGGATGAGGTAGGTTATTTATCTTGTCTTGCTAGAATTTTTGTTTATATAGCATACTTGAGATTAAAGTTTTTTTCTATAGTCATTCTGCCTGTTGTGGTTTACCCCATGCCATAGAGTGATTTTCCTCGTAACAGTAGATTCTCTTTTGGATACCATAATCCATAGTCTTATGTTGCTTTGAGATATCTGAATATTCTCTTTACTACCATAACATGTGTTTCCTTTGGTTCTACTTGAAATATTTCAACCTATTCAACTTCTTTCATCACATCTAGTATCGATGTTGTCACATAGAGTAAACTACCAATCATCGAACTGTAGATTCTTTGATCTACATCCTTGGATTTATCATCTTTTCTAAATTTTCAACTAGTCTGCATGGGAGTACTTATGGGCTTGCAATATACCATTCTAAAATTCTTTTGCATTTATTTTATATCCTTGTTCTGGGAGATGAAAATACCTTTATCTTGCTGACATATGTGGAGTCCCAAAAATAAATACAACTCACCAAGTAATGACATTTTGAATTCATTATGCATGTCTTTAGAAAATTCTTGGCTCATCTTCTCATCATCATTTCCAAAAATAATGTCATCAACATAAACTTCAATCATCAATATACTATCTTGATTTACCTGTATGTAGAGATTATTTTTTGCATTGCCTTTCCTGAACCCTTATTGTTGTATATTCCCTTTTGGATACCATAATCCATAGTTTTATGTTGCTTTGAGATATCTAAATATTCTCTTTACTACCATAACATGTGTTTCCTTCGGTGTTGCTTGAAACCTTGCAACCTGTCCAACTTCTTGCATCACATCTAGTCTCAATGTTGTCAGATAGAGTAAACTACTAATCATAATTCTGTATATTCTATGATATGCATCCTTTGATTTATCATCTTTTCTCAATTTTCAACTAGTCTGCATGGGAGTACTTACGGGCTTGCAATCTACCATTCCAAACTTCTTTAAAATTTATTTTATATACTTGGTTTGGGAGATGAAAATACATTTATCTTGTACATATGTGAAGTCCCAAAAAGAAAGACAAATCACCAAGTAATGGCATTTCTAATTCATTCTGCATGTCTTTAGCAAATTTCTGACTCATCTTGTCATCATCACTTCCAAAAATAATGTCATCAACATAAAATTCAATTATCAATATATTATCTTGATTTACCTTTATGTAGAGATTGTTGTATGCATTTCCTTTCCTAAACCCTTGTTGTTGTAGATACCTTTCCAATCTTGAATACCATTCTATGGGGGCTTGTTTGAGTCCATATAATTCCTTCTTCAATCTGCGAACATAATATTCATTTTCTGACAGTATAAATCCTTTTGTTTGTTCGATGTAGACTTCTTATTCTAGTTATCCATTTAGGAAGGATAATTTTACATCCATCTAATATACTTTGATTTTTTTAGAACATTCATAAGCCAAGATTGGTCTGACTACTTCCATGCTAGAAACTAAGGAAAAAATTTCTTCAAACTCTATTCCTTCAACCAGAGCATATCCATTGCATACTAACCTTACTTTATTCATGGTTATTTTTCCATTCTCGTTCAGCTTGTTTCTAAATATCCATTTTTTTCCAATCACGTCCTTATTCTTAGGCCTTGGAACAAGTTCCCATGTTTCATTATTCTTTATTTGATCCAGTTCTTCTTCCATAGCTTTGATCCAATATTCATCAGTGTTTGATTCTTCAAATCTATTGGGTTCAAATCTGGAAAACGTTGCTAGATGTCTTTGTTCCGATGAGCGTAATTTTCTTTGGGTTTCAACTCCTGCATATTTATTCCCAATGATATGTTCTGGTGGATGATTTTTCTACACTCGTCGGGTAGGATTTTTGGGAGATATTTGAATATTTTGTTGGTCATCTTCCTCTTGCTCTGTTTTTGGCTTTTCCTCTTCTTCTTCCACTTTTTCTTCTTCTACCTCTTCTTTCAAATTCTCTTCTCCTTCCTACTTTGTTGAGTCTTGACTTTATTCTTTGGGAATTCGTACACTTGTCTCATTAATTTGTACATTGATTCTTTCCACTATTCTATTGAGTCTCATATTGAAACATTTGTAAGCCTTGATCTTTCTTGAGTACTCGACAAATATTCCTTTGTCATCTCAGGATTCAAATTTTCTAATCCTGCCATCTTCTCTTTTGATATAGAACTTTCTTCCAAATACACTAAAATGCTTCCCATTTGTTGGTATTCCTTTCCATAGCTCGTAGGTTGTCTTATCACTATTAATTTTGAGCATTCCTCTATTAAGGATATGACCTATTGTATGTACTTCCTATGCCCAAAAGATGTCACCCAATTTGGAATCTTTCAACATGGTTCTTTCCATTTCTTGTATTGTTTTGTTCTTTCTTTCCATGACTCCATTTTTGTCAGGTGTCTTGGTTGTTGAGAATTTTCTTTTTATTCCATGTTCACCACAAAAATCCATGAATTATTTCGATGTAAAATATCCACCATTGTCTGATCTCAAACATTTGATTTTCAAGTCTGTCTCTACTTCAACCATCTCTTTGTACATCTTGAAGTGTCTAAATGCCTCTGACTTATTCTTGAGGAAGCAAATGCAGTCATTCTCGTGTAGTCATAAATTAGTAGCATGAAGTATTGTTCAATCCATTTGTTCTTGTGGGTCTACATAGATCGGTATGCACAATATCCAATGCTCATTTCATTGAGTACTCATTTGATTTGAACTTGGTATTGGTATTTTTTCCATAGAGTATTCATTGGCTTTGAAATTCCAGGCATTTCTTTTATTGATTCCTTTCTGTTGATTTTGACAATATTGTCAAAGTTCATGTGACCCATCCTTTTGTTCCAGAGCCAACTTTCATTTTCCTTTACTAAACAACAACTTTCTTTTCCAATTCCATTCAAAACATATATGTTATTCAGAGTCCTTATTGTTATCTCCACTAACTTTCTTGATCCTTCTTTCCTAATTTTGCATTTCTCTAGGTCGAACTGAATTATGTGTGCTTGATCGCACATTTGACTTACACTCAACAGATTGTGTTTCATATCTTTGACCAGTAGAAAATTTTCTTCCATGGAATTTTTTATTCCAATCTTAATTGTTCCTCTACCTATAATTTTAGTTGAATGATTATTTCCAAATGAAATTGATCCATCTCTTTCTTTCTTCAAAGTTAGAAACCTATTCCTATCACCTATCATATTATTTAAACAACCACTGTCAACATACCAATAACGTTTTCTTTGTTGATATTGTAGAGAAATATAGCATTGATTCTACTTTATTTTCCATATCTCTTGTGGTTCTGATATATGACTGCTAATGTTCTACTTTGGTTCTTTGGGTGGAATAGTCAATCTGCAATTCTTCGTTGTGTGTCCAAAATTGTTGCATTTGTAGCATTGTACTTATTTTATTAATGAACCAAATGTTTTTTGTTTTCTTCCATATGCTTCATAAGATTTTATGGAATAATTTTTATTTAAGTAACTTGCATAGTTTCCTTGTTTCTTGGAATAGGCTCTGCAGTTTACAACTTTATGTCCAAAATTAGCACATTTAAAAAAATGACCATAAAAGAACCTTTGATACCCGAAAGTAGATGATGTTATTTGAGATGCACTCCTTCTAAATTCATCTTCTTGAGTTTTCTTTATTTCTAGAATGTTCTTCTTTGGGGACTTGCATTCTTCCTTATTGATAGAATCTATGACAATCTTTGCATAGCTTCTTTGTTCTCCTTCATGTTCTATTATCTTGGAGGTCAATACTTTCTCATTTTGTACTTGATTGTATCCTAGTATTGATCTATCATTGGATGGTCTTTGACTACTAATGATTTGATCCAATATTTTGGTGCTCTTTGGTTGCATATGTTTCCTTTGAAGATATTTCCTTAAAGAGATTATTTTTTCTTCCAAGCTTCCAATATTTTCCTCCTTTTCTTCTAACTGAATTATAAGTACTTCCTCAATTCTTTTGTTTTCTTATAATTTAATTTTTAGACTCGTGATAATATATTTTATTTCTTCAGAGTTGGAATTCTGATATCCCTATTTCATTTTTAACTCTTCCTTGAGTGACTTTTTTTTTGTCTTTCTTTCCTAATTTATTCTAATGCACTGATTAGATTTGCTCTGAGATCAACTTCACCTTATTCTTTAGAATCATCTTCTACTTCCATGAAGAGCAATCTTTCTGAATCATTATCACTATCATTATCCTCCTTGTCTGATGAGGAACTGTCCTCCTTTGAGTAGAAATGTTTCTTGAATAATTTCCTTATGTTTCTTCTCTTATTTCCCTTTAGATATTTATTTTCCCTTTTAGAAGATTCTTATTCATCATTATATATATTCTTATGAGGACATTTAGAAGAAAAATGACCAATACCACCACAATTAAAACATTTCAATGGAAGCATACCTTTATACTTGTCGATTCATTTCTTTATTTTCCTTACAAAGTTATCCATATCTTCATCTTCATCTAAATCATCACTACCACTACAACTTGGCTTTGAATTTTTCTTGTTATTTTTCTTTGTCTTCTTGGATGCCTTGAAATTTGCTTCCTTCGTGACTAGGTTTCTCCTGTTTTGTTCTCATTTCATAGGCTATAAATATTGCATGTAACACATCCATGATCAATGTATCGAGATCTGCTATTTCTTATAGGGATGATATTTTAGGATCAAATCTAATAGAAAGACACCTAAATACATTTTTAACAACCATTGATTCATCAACTTCTACTCCTAACCCCTTAATAGTGTTAACTATTTTGTCAACTCGTAGAAGGTAGGTTGCAATGTCTTCATCTTCCTTCATATTCAATTGTTCAAACTTAGATTTGAAGATTTGAAGTTTATCTCCCTTAACTTTGGCATCTCCTTCATAAATATTTTGGATCTTATCCAAAATATCATTTGAACTATCACAATGCATAACCTTGAAAAATACTGAATCAACTAGACTGCTCAAAATGGTACCCTTAGCCTTTGAGGTTTTTTCACTCATTTTATTTCCATCACTGTTGGTTGGGGGAATGGTTGGTGTTGTATATCCATCTACTACTCATTTACAAACATCAATCCTTGTTCCTGTAAAAAGGTTTTCATCCTTTTATTCCAGAATGTCTAGTTCTGGTCGTTAGACATTGGTGCTCCAATCTTAGCATATTCCATGATCTCCTTCGAGTKTTTAAACTTCTTCATGAAGGACCTTATCTGATACCAATTGTTGGAATACTTAGAAGGGGGGTGAATCAATATCAACATAATTAGTTCTTTTAATCACAATATAAAACCTCCAATAAATATCATGAGCATTCAATATATCATCAATTTTATCACTGAAATGTCGTATGCAGCATTGCATGCAAATGTTTACAGAAACATAACAATGCCAACAACAATTAGTTCACCTACAACACTAAAATAAATTTCAAAAGGAAACAAATATACAATTGGGCAAAAATTGACATGCTCATATTCACCAAAGGAAGCGCGCTCACAGTGCGCGGGCCAACAAATCCCTCAGAGTGCACAATGTGCCAAATGCGCAACTTTGTATGAGAAAATCCACGCACTCCTGTGAACGATGCATTTATGGTTCTTGTCATCCCCCCAACCACTTTTGGACCATCTCCCAACCTGATTTGACCTCCATATATGAGAAAAATCCGAATAGGGGGCTGGTCAAGGAACAAAGGGTGCAATAAAAGGCCCCTTGTTCACACCAAGAACCAATTACATTTTTCCTTGAAGAAATGCTATAAATAAGATCCATGGGTGCACTAAAAAACCAAGATATTCATAGTATTATTATTCTTCCTCAATTATCCCTTGAGAATCCTCTTTTCTCTTTGGATCCTTCAAGCATCATTGCAATATGCCATTCCACTCACCTATTGAGGGAGTAGGCATTGATTGTCTTCACCATTTGCCATTTTTCTTCCATTGTCATAAGAGCTCTCCATTAGGGAACTCAAGAGCCCTCCCAAGGAGGAAGAGGGGACTCATAAGTCCTCATTTTTCTCTATGATGTTTTTCGTACTAATCTATTGATCCATTGGTAGCATTATATTGGTCATTGGTTGATTTTTTATGGTTCTAAGTTTCTCATGCATTCTAACTTTTATTTCTTAGTTTTTTTAGTTTGTTTATTTTTTTATTACATATGTTTGGCTTATTTAACCCACTCGCGAACTTTTGTCTTGTCTAGCAAGCCCAACTAGGCATGCAAGTGTTGTTGTTTTCCTCACCCAAGTGACAAAAACTACACAACAGATTGGTGACCATATTGGGGATAGGTATCAAATTCCACCCTATTTGGGATTAGAGAGCACTTTTTTTAAATCAATTTTTCTTGTAGGTACCAAAACCGGCTTTGCCCAACCTATCAAAGGAAAAATTTAGAGCAGGAGGAGGAGTATTTCACTCAAACATTTCTCCCCCAACGTGTAATAGGATGTGAACGAATTTTCCTTCCCACAGATGTGCACTAGTGCACTATGCGCACTACATGCTTATTTTCTCTATGCACTGTGCACCCTCTACGCACCTCTCAGAATTGTAACCCGCGCACATATCCATTTTTTCAAAATTGTAAGGGTTTTTTTGATGATTTGAAGGCCCACAGACTTCATATTTTTTCTTTCATCCAATTTGTAATGCAAATGCACTCCACTTAGAATCCTTTCCCATATGAAAGGTTAACTAAACATAGGCATTAGGGGGTAAAAAGAACCAAATATTCTCCTCTTTTTCTTTGGTTTCCACGTGGATGGATTGTGTTGGCACAGGGGTAGACCCAGGGTTCAATGCTTCAACAACACACCAACAAAACCCTAGCTATTGGCCCTTTCAGCAACACTTGTGAAGCAGATGAAGTCTCACCTGAGGTAGAGGCAGGGGGGGTTGCAGGACTTTGATGTCTGCAACCTAGCTGGGAAAAAGATCTGTGATTAAAATAACTTAATAGAGAACTTAGCAATTAACAGTCATCATCATTTAACCCTTATTCACATCGCATATTGAAATCCTAGTTACAGAGCAATGCAGTATTCAACAAGATCTAATACATCCAACACTTAGCATATAGAAATAGATCAGATCTAGGATTCATTCACATTACTAAGCACTAAGATATTATATCAGATGCATTTAACATATATCATTGCACTAAGCATACATCACATCAATAACATAACAACTATAAGGCACAAAGCAACCACAACACAGAATATACGTGGTTCACCCTAGTGTGGGGATATGTTCACCAACTCTTCTCTTCTTTATTGTCTTCTTTCAATCTTCTACAAGCACAGAACCACAGGAACCCACTCCACATAGGACAGGATATCTGTGCGCACCACGCCAGATTCTCCTTCCCTGAGCTAGGTTTAAGAGCAAAGCCTTCTTATAATATGCACACAAGATTCTTACAATCACTTTCACTTATCTCTGCAAGTTCTTAACAGATGGTATGCACAAAGCCTCTAGCTCTGCACTCAGTCGATTCTACTAGATCTCTATTACTTACATTGCCTATATTTCTATTTATACATTACAAAAGGGCCTAAACATGGGTAAACCCATGGGTTGACATCCCATACCCATTACATAAACCCTAAACCCAAAAAATTCCCTAAGAAGGGGTTGAGATCCTGTGATCTCTGCTTCGCCTTGCGCTCCACCTTCGACCAGCCTGTCAAAGTCCCAAAATTGGTCAAATGTGACCAAGGTTCTCTAAAACTTGGTCAAGGGCCAAAAAGCCCCCAACACTCACCTATGACTCATCCTGAGTCACTCTGATCTGGGTAACTCATCCTCAAATTCCTTGATATTAGCTTGAGTTGCTTTGACTTTTTGCTTGGCTAGAGCCTCCTGCTCAGTGAATTCCTTAATGACCTTCTCGGTGAAAGGTTCTTCCAATCGTTGTTCAACTGAAGTGACTACTTGTTCTAGTTGTGCACCTTGTCCTTCAATCTCCTCAAAAAGTATGCAAGCTGCATCCTGCACTGGTTGGAGTCATCGGGTCACTTTCATGACCTTACTCTATATGACATGGACTTGTTGTTGAACTATGCACTATTCCTGGGATCGTTTCATCCTCTTGACCACTGGTATTGGCTTCAACTGTTCTTGCACCATTGTTTCTTGCTTCCTGGCCTCCTGAAGATGTGACTCTAGTGTCTTGAACTTGAGGTCCTCTCCAAGGTGCTCATAAGTCTGTGCACTTTGACTGTTGAGATGCTTACATTCTAAGGCCAATGACTTGATTCTCTAGACTGCACTTCAGGCAGTTTCTTCTCTCTGGTCTCGCACTTCCTGCGAAGCTCTTGGCACTTCTTATAACTCCAGTTCAGTTATCCTCTGTTGGATCTATTGAATGGCTTCGGCAAGCTTCCCTATTTGTATTTCTACTGAGTCTTCTTCCATCTATTCTAAGCCCTTCACAAAGAGAAGTTCTCTAACAACAACCTCTTTGCCTCCAATCTACTCTGTGAGTATATTTTCCTTATCCTTCTGGATCTACGCTATATCCTCTACAAACTTGGCTTGGATGTCATCTTTTTACTGTTGTGCAACCCGRCGTTGTTCTMTGGCTTCCTCTTTTTCTTTCTTTAAGGCCTCTATGGCCTGCACCTTTTCTTCCTGAACACGATGAAGGCGAGCTTCGATCGCATCTGTTATTCAGTGGAGCTGGGCAGGTTCATCTCCCAACTTTGTTCCTTCTAATGATGGGGGCATAGTAGACACTACGCAGCTAGAGTGGAGGGCTTGTTGTACCCCGTTTAGCTCTGCTTCAATTCTTTCATACATGGTCTCTTGTTTGGATTCATTGCACTGTAAGATATCTTCTGAGGTATCTGAGACAATGACAATGATGAAATATATGTCATGCATCATGAGCACAGTCTTCATCTGTGGTTTAGTAGCTTTGGACTTCTTCCACGATGTAGGTTTCATGGGGGAAACTTTTATTTTCTCGGAGGTCTCAGCTTCATCAATACGGTCCCTAGGCAGTGTTACTTTGCCTTGTTTCTTCTTGTCTTCTTCTCCTTTTTCTTCTTCTTTGTCTACTTCATCTTGACCTCTCCCTCCAGGTGAGTTTGGAACAGTCTCTTCTGATGTGTTGTTCAGCTTCTATACGTCTTCCTTTTTCTTCCTTCTTCTACTGCTAGGTGCATAATACTCTTCGCAAGTGACTAGAGGACTTTCGATTATGTTGGGATCAGACAGTTCTACCTGTTTGACTGCTACAAGGATCTTTGTGGACCACTCCTTAGTTATTTCTTCCATGTCCTCCTCAATGAACTTGTAGTAATATTGGAGCTCTTATTTATGTTAGTCTCCTCGCGCAATGATATAAATAAAATGTCTATCTGCATGGAACTTCACAAATGTTTTGAACCTGTGCAAGGTATTCGGTGTCATGCGAGGGGAAGACTCAATAGCCCTCTTCAACTACAGGTAATAGTTGTGTAACACCACATTTGACTTCCATTTTTAGCCATGTCATTCAAATACTAGAGCATGGTGAACTTCACAGCTAAGGGTTCTAATGGCTCAATCTCAGGGAAGGTCGCACCTTCCGACATCTCCCAAGAAATGAAGGTGATGAGGATCAGCATCCAACTAAAGTGGAAATCATATCCCAGATCTTAATATTCGTGGAATTATTTCTCTAACTGGTTGATGAGGTAGCTTGCCCAATTCATTTGTATCATTTCCACACATTTTCCTACGAGGTCGATGACAAACCCAGTGACCTGCGTGGGTTGTTCTTCCTTACTAGCTTACCAACAATCAACTAGATAGCTAGGAGCACTGTGCCATTCTATATGGAGGCTACCTTGTATCCCCGCTTCCCCTTTTCCACATCGCCATAGGTGTCTTTGATTGTCTGTGCAAGGGTGCGATCTACAGTCTTTCCTTGGTAAAAGTATTGTGGGTCTGGTCCTTGCATGCTTAATCCAGTGATCCTATGGATCAATGCTAGATTGACGATGATGCATCTATCCAGCCACATATAACCACCATGGAATCACAATAGCAGGAGCTTAACGCATGCAGTGACCTCCTGATGTCTTCCAAAGTGTGGTATCTTCGTCACATTCAAGATAGTGGACCTCGCGATGTCCATGGTCCATGACTGGGGGATAATCTTTGACTTCTTCCCCTTTGTCTTGGTCAAATACTTGTATGGTGTGATCATGCCATAGTTCTTGCAGTCTCCTAAGTTATACTCGCTTATATTCAATGTCAAAATCCTCTCCAACTATGGTCTGACTGCGCATATCCCCTTCGAGAGGTACACAGTGATGATTATGTAGTCGAAGTCCCTCGGGACACTGTCACAACTCACCGCACCATCCATAGGCGGGATGTAGTTGGGAAGGATAGATGGGATGAGCTTCACATTTGCTAAGTCATCATGATGCTTCATTCTTTTCTCTGTCACAGCTCGGGATGGTTCAGATCCACGAGAAGTCGACGAGGATGCTTGCACTCCTCTCATCGATGAGGCTTGGATGCTTGCTGAAATCACCTTCTCGACCATGAGGTCTATTAGGATCTCTTCGACAACTTTTTCTATTGCGCTAATTTCTTCCAACATGCACACTCGAGATCTGATATCTCAAGTCGGTGAAAAACACTCAATGTAACAGAACAGATAGCGGGGTGTCAATAATCACTACACGAAAGAAACTAGTTCTCTGTGGGCTTGGATAATCATAATTGGAAAAAGTATTCTCGGTGAAACGCTCGATGGGATAAATAGACAACATCGTAATAGACTCTTCCAATGGGTAGGAACACCTCAATCAATTCAATTTCATCTATTATGGCATGGTCCCAATAGTCCAGTGGCGAACATTCCGGCAATAACTGTGTTTTCAATCATTCTGGAGCATCATTCTAACGGTCGAGACGCCCCCAACGGTCATATTTCTTCATCATGGAGAAGTGTCAATTTACGTTGTTATGATATCCAGGTGAAGTTCCAGTTCTGCAAACCTTCCTTCTGCAAAGTTCGCTCTGGAACATCCCACAATTTCTCTAACTTTGTTTTCTTCTTACTGAGCTTTCTGGCCTTCTTTCCTAAAATCTAAGTCACTGGTTTCCTCTTTCCATTATCAATCTTATCTCCTCTTGGCATGGTAACTTCACACTGTGGAGAGTCTTTCATAGGGTTCGAGGGTAATATTTCTTCTCTTTCTGGGGTAGGTGCTCTACTCTCTTGTACATACATGTGTTTCAATTCTTCCTTTGTTATTTCAACTTTGACGTCCAGATATCTGGTCCTTAGTAGCTTCAACTGGTCCTCTTGTTATTCCAAAAAGTGTGTTATTATCCTAGCCATGAAATATCTTAATTCTTTCTTTTTTTGTTCTAGATCCTCCTCTTCTTGTTTCCTTCGTATCTGATCTTTTTCAATCCAGGTTTTTCCTAGCAAAATATCAAATGGGGCATTGTTCTCAACAAATTTAATGATATCAAATTCTTCTTCTGTCGAAGTGCCATGAGCACTCATAGATATCTGGGTAAGTCTTCCACATATGGTTATTAGCTTTACTCTAAATAATCCTATTCCTCCCAGTGAAGGAACCATAGCAGACTTTCCTAAAATTTCCCAAGTACATTTTGTCATAATGTTCACCTGTGTTTCCGCATCCAATACATAGTCTATGTCGAAGTCTCCTATTCTTGTTTCTATGCACTCTTTCTCTTTTAATATATCTGATAAGTTGATATCTCTATGAGCATTCAGGTTTTCTTTCATCTTCAATAATATAGCCTCTGATTCTTTCTGGTTCTTAGTCTCTTGGCCTTCCTCAATGTTTTCTTGTCTCATATTCATCTTTTCAACTTTGGCAATCATTCTAGGGAAGTCCAAAACTTCATGTCCAGTAGCCTTACAACAAAGGAAAATAGGACCTATAATAGGGCATTCCTTAGCAAGATGTCTCGGTCTTCTGCAACTATAACAAAGAGTTAACCCTCTCTTTCTCTTGAATGATTCCCAACCTTTCCTGTACTACGCACTGGGATCACAGTGGCGAGTCTGCACAAAATTATTTCTAGGATCCTGCGTCCACTTGTTAGTCCAACATTTCTTTCTATGCATAGGAATAACATATCTTTCATTATTTCTATCAGATCTATTCATATCAAATCTTCTTTCTTCTAGTTGTACCCTATTTTTCAGACTAGGACCAAATCTATTAAACATACCTAGATCCATTCTTTCGAAATAAAAATTTTCACTTATATTACCTTTATCAGAGCACAAAGCTTCAAGATCTTACCTTTTTTTATTCAGATCAGACTTCTCTTCTTAGCACAGAGCTTCGCAATTCAAGTAGAATATTGCGCACTAAAGCAGCAAATCTACACATAGAGCTTTCCCAGCAATCACATTTTCAAGACCCGACAACATAACCATTTGTTGGCACAGGGGCAGACCCAGGGTTCAACACTTCAACAGTGCGCCAACAAAACCCTAGCTACCAACCCTTTTGGAAACACCTGCAAAGTAGATGAAGTCTCACTCAAGGTAGAGGTAGGGGGGGTTGCAGGACTCGGATGTCTGCAACCTAGATGGGACACAGATATGTGATTACAATACCTTAAAATAACACTTAGTAGTTAACATTCATCAGCATTTAACCCTTATTCACATCGCATATTGAAATACTAGTTACAGAGCAGCGCAGTATTCAACAAGATCTAATACATCCAGCACTTAGCACATAGAAATATATCATATCTAGCATTCATTCACATTACTAAGCACTAAGTTATTATAGAAAATGCATTTAACATATATCATTTCACTAAGCATACATTACATCAATAACATAACAACTATAATGCACAAAGAAACCACAACACAGGATATATGTGGTTCACCCCAGTGTGGGGCTACGTCCACCAACTCTTCTCTTCTTTATTGTCTTCTTTCAATCTTCTATAATCACGGAGCCACAGGAACCCACTCCGCATAGAACAGGAGATTTGTATGCACCTTGCTAGATCCTCCTTCCCTGAGCTAGGTTTAATAACAAATCCTTCTTATAATCTGCACATAATCTTCTTACAATCACTTGCACTTAGCTCTGCAGGTTCTTAACACACAATATGCACAAAGCCTCTAGCTATGGACGAAGATGATTCTACTATATCTCTTCTACTTACATCGCCTAGCTTTCTATTTATACATTAAAAAAGGTCGTAAACCTGGGTAAACCCATGGGTTGACATCCCATACCCATTACATAAACCCTAAACACAAAAAATTCCCTAAGAAGGGGCCGAGATCCCATGATCTCCACTTTTCCTTGCACTCTACCTTCGACCATCCTGTCGAAGTCCCAAAATTGGTCAAATGTGACCAAGGTTCTCCAAAACTTGGTCAAGGGCCAACAACTTGTTTGGTATGTAAAATTTTAAGTTGATATTAATGCTATCACACATTAAAACACTTACATTGGGACTGTAAATTAACTTTGATCATTGAATATGCTCTTCTCTCACACCCTAGTGTGATATTGAGAATCAAAAATGTGGTTAAAGAGACATTTCATCTCCCTTAACAAAACTCTTTAGGAGAGGACAAAATCTCCTCTAGGTCTCCTCTTAGTTTCTTTTTGAAATCATCTTAAAGTTGTAAGGGCCCATACATGCCCACATGTTGCAAACATAGGATAGTTTCTTGAAATTGCTTTCTTAGTTTACATAACTAGGGAATTTTAAAGATCAAAGTAACAGGTCCATACATGCCCACATGATTACAAACTATTATAGTTTTCAAGCTTTCTTGGTGTAAAAAAAAATTAGGGATTTTAAAGGACATGTAAGGACCCATATGTCCACATTCTAGTTCTTGAGAGCTTTTAAAATTCCGCAAGGTTGTACCAATGACACTTAGTAAGATAGGTAACAAAGATTTGTAAGTACCACAGGAAGTCCACATGTTGCAATCTCACACCTAACTTATTAGAAACTTGGCACACTTTTTTTCACTTGCTCACACACAAAGTCACTCACTCACATAATTTCCATTTTGAATTGTGGAGGTTGAAGTAGGTTTTCTCCAAAGGAATTATGAAACGTCCCACTACTTCTGTTGGAAATTATCCACACCCATTAATTCAAATGAGATTGGTTCACACCCCCTATCTCTCATCCCACCACATATAATTTTTTTATAAAAACTCACTAAGTTTTCCTCCACAGGAGGTGCCAAAAGAAATATTTTAGTCTAGGTAGGATCTCGGGGGTAGGTATCCAAATAACCCCCCCTTATTTGGTTCTCACAATTTCAAACATTAGAATTTGACAAATAGGGAACTTTCAAATCCTCCAAGTCAAGTGTTCCTACACCATAAGGCAGGGAGATACAGGTTGTTCTGTGCATCCCCCCTTGAGTCACCCAACTCTTGGAAGGGATCCATCCTGTGACCCATTTCTTAGGCCGAAAATATAAATGTATCACTTTGACCGAGGTACCTAGTGACCAACATTTAGAACATCTACCTAGGTGGAAATTGTGGGATGCAATTTAACCTTGATTAGATTTTGGGTGGCTATTGGGAAATATCACCAACTCTTTGGGGATATGCACCCTCTACCCCTCATTACAATAGATTATTTCATCCTTCATTAGTTCCTCTTCTGGTGGCTTCAGACCCCACTGTTGAATGATTTTGGAAGGTCTGGTGCTATTAGAGAGGAAGGATGATATGTATTTTAGGACATGAGCATTAGCTTTTATTTGTTCCCCCACGTGGACAAAATCCACCTACCCACATGTTTTCTAATTTACAATTGATATATGTATGATTAAATTTGACTGCATGCAATTGTGAGTTGTACTATCTTGTGAAGGTCCAAATTATACTAATGCTCTTGTTCATTTATTTCTCCTATCACCACTTTCACACATTCACTCTGCTAGTTGGACACCATAGGGGACCCACAGAATCCCTATTGTTCCAGACGCTTGCAAAATCTTCCTCCTATTCTCGGAGGAGTCCCTAGTCTTTCCAACTCACCGAATCAACCATATCACACCCCCGTGAGCGCTGCTACTTTTGGATCCTCTTTACCTGATTCCACTTTGGTTGGGTCCAATTCCCAAGGCCATCCATCCACTAGTTCTCCTTCACAAGGAGGCGGGGGGGAAACTTCTTCTCAAGGGAGAAGCACCACCCCAATCAATCCCTATCAAGGGAAAGGTCCACCTCCTACTCATACGATGGCTAGAAATAATCCTCCACCAACTCTCCCTATGCCATACTTGGCATCCCTTAACATTCCTTATTTAACCAAACTCACAAATGATCCCATTTTGCATGATCCCACTTGGCCCAATATGCCTACCAAATTACCTTCAGATATTCCAAAATTTGAAGGAAAACCAGGGGATGATCCTGCCAACCATGTTATGACCTTCCACTTATGGTTCTCTTCAAACAACATCATGGATTATTCCATCCACTTAAGGTTGTTTCAACACACTCTCACTAGTTCCTTAGCGAAATGGTATGTAGACAAAAAATCAGGGTCCCATGCGACCTTTGAATCATTGTCCAAGGCCTTTTTGTCCTTTTTCCAACTACCAGTTCACCATGATACTGGCTTAGAAATCCTCTCATATTTCAAACAAACTACAACTATCCATATCACTAATCACATCCATAAATGGTGTCAGTGTCGTAGTTTGCGCAAAGCGGAAACCACCAAAGAACAACATCTTGATTGGTTTCTTAAATCACTTATTTCTATTATTGCCTAGGATGTCGCATCCACCTTCCCTCAGATAGAGGAGGAGGCCATCAACAAGGCTCAACAGTTTGACCTCATCTATGCCCATTCAAGTTACTTATACACAGTTTTTCCTGATGCACCTATACCCACACCATTTGTCCAGGACAAACCTAGGATGTACCACGCTACAGATGGGTTGATTGGTTCCATGAGGCACCAACAATCTTACAACCAATCATCACTTGTTTATGGTGCACCTCAATGTCTKCAACCCTATGTAGGGCCATCTTATTACCCTTTTCCCCCTTACCAACAACCATATCCTATTTCTCCCCCCCACCCATGAGTGGGTCCTCACTAGTACCCATGATGTGTCCAACCTCTCAACCAAGTTTGGGTACACCTTCTACCTCAGAATATAACCTGGGCACTGGTGAAATCCCTTCGCCTTCCTATGCTCCCTATGGATCGTTTCCATAAAACAATCCATATTTTTTGTTTCCTAGTCCTCCACAGCCAGTTTCTCCTCCACATGGACACCCACATGTCAGTGTTAATTTTGTTCAGTCCTCTCCCGTTCAATAGCTTCAAACTTTTGAACAGTTGAATACGAAAAATCCGACCCATCAACTGAATAATTCCAATAAGAAAGGGAAAAACTAAAACAATAATAACCCAAGACCAGGTGGAAATAACCCCCAACAAAACCATCCCAATGGGGGAAACCAGCATCAAGGAAACCAGAATCCCCAAGGGGATAATAATAAAAAATGACAAGGGAAGAACAACAAAAATATTTACACTAACTTCCCTTGTGCTCCCTATGGTGAGTATGGACATTATAAGCACCATTTCCCTCAAATTGTTGACTTCAAATGGATAAAAGACTCCATGAATGTGCAATGTCCTCCAGCACCACCTACCCCTCAATAGGCCCTACAACAGTATTTGCAACAGCCACCTCCACCCATTTTTCAAAACCCCATTCCACACCAAGGTTTGATGAATAACCAACAGGAGGTACACCCTGCTCCACCCCAAATGGAGTAGTATCAAAACCTAGGCCCCATTCAAATTGGGAATATGGCTAATCACAACATCCTCCTTACCAGCGAAGAATAATTCTTTTTCAAACACACAGTCACCAGTATGGTGTTCCCCCTGACTCTACCCCAACCACTTCGGAAGCGGCTCCAACTATAGCTGGATAACCCTTGATGATTCTCTACCCTAACATTGAACCAAACATATGAATACCTTGTGTTCCATTGTGATGGAATGTCAATAACCCTCATTCTAGGGCATACCATAACTATAATCTAGTTGACAACTTTTCTCAATCTCTTGTAGCCATGTCTGTATTGTAGGTCCTCCAAACCTATCCAACTCAGTAGAAATCCTTGCTTTCCGCCTTGGGGGCAGTCAACCTGACTGATAGTAGACTCATCACCTTTGATCTAGATAGTAGAGAACCACACCTCCCCACCCTGGTAGCTTTCCATATACCAATTTATATCAAGAACATCACAATACATTGATGTATCATCGATGAAGGTGCCTCCACATGCATCATGTCCAAAGTAGTATGGAAAACACTTGGCTCCCCAGTGCTAGTACCATCTTCCATCACCCTGAGAGCCTATGATGGTCGACCCTCATCCCTTGAAGGGATCCTTCATAATGTCCTCATCGAAATTGAGGCAAAACCCATCCTCATAGACATTGAAGTTATCGACACCCCACTTGATTACAATATATTTTTCAGACGTAGCTACATGTACTCCATGAAGGTGGTGGCCTCTTCTATGTTTCGCACGATGATGTTCCCCCATAACGGTAAGATCATCACCATCGACCAAATCACACATTATGAGCCTAACCACTCTGCCAACATTGATAGCATTATTCCCCTTATTTGCACTAGCTCAGATGCTTATTTAGTCATTGACATAGGCCCCAGAGTTTTCAAAGATCCATCCTTGTTAGGGGCATATCATGTTGCTCCACCCCTCCTACACCCTTAATCACAAGTATGTGTAGTATATTCTAATGGAACATATACTAGAGATACCATCCCTCCCACTTAGGCCTCCCCTTACATCAGCGTTCCACCAGCTGAAGAACCATTACCTCAGGAA
>JASDQU010243032.1:68227-78821 GCA_032191745.1 Picea mariana
CAACCTTATATTAAATCATGACCTTCTAAACATGTTTATACATAGTAGATTCAAAGCTTATGAACTTCTAACTATGTTTATATACAATAAACAATCATGACTTTCTAAGCATGCTTATGACCTTCTAACTATGTTTATACACAATATATCCAAAGCTTATGCTAGACCCATTTTAGCAACTTCATATTGTATTGAATTTTTTTTTTGTCATTTCCGTATACAATATATCAAAGCCATTTTATTATATTCATTTTTAGCTTCACACTGAATAAAGATCTTTTCACAAAAATCATACATAATCAAAATCTTCTTAATGTATCTATCTTATTAACTTCACACTAGATCAAGTTATACCTTTTAACAAAACCTATGTTAGAAATAACAAATGAAACTATGCTCACATAATTATGAAACTCAACTTTCAATCCACCACCCTTAAGGATAATTTTTTTGCCTCCCCTCGATCATAGGCTCTTCTCCGAATGATATTCTTAGAATCTCCCTCAAAGACTTCATACAAATTGGTATTTTAATTAATGTTTTTAATACCATTTTATGATTCTTAGCTAAACTAATTACATATATTTTATTATCTTTGATCGCATTTGGGTTGTATTCTTTTTGTTTTTATCTAAGCAAATGATTTCATAGGCATTTATCTTATGTTAATTGTGTTTATACAATCTCGACAAAGAGGGATTTTTGCTACATTGAAAATGTGGCATTGTTGTGTCCCCTAGAACCATTATATTTCCTCATACGACATGTCCATCCTTCATGGGTTAGCACATCCCCATAAAGAGTTAACACATCTCCATAAGGAGTTTGTTTTTAAATGAAAGTCATCATGTACAAATTGTTATTCGTTATTAAGTAGAAGCCAAACCATCATGGTCATTAAGATTGGTTAGGAGGTCACGCACCAAAACAAGGGTCAAGCCATCATGGTTATTAACTCTGGTCAAGAATTCACACATCAAAATAATGTAATTTGGAATTTTTTGTTCAGTCGAATTAATAATGTCCAAATTAGCACATGTTGTTAAGAAAACACCATCGTGGCTAAATTAACATATGTCATTAAGTAAAATCTGTCATGGTCGTTAAATTTGGTTGTAGGTGAGACACTGAAAAGTGTAAATTGGATACATTGTTAAGAGAAAGGCATCATGGCCAAATCAACATCAATTGTCAAGTGGAAGCCATCATGGATAATGTGATCAAGAGGTCACACGCTGAAATAATGTAAATTGACATATATTGTTAAGACGAAGCTATCGTGGTCAGATAAGCATTCAATGATTAATATAGAAAGGAGAATTTACAGTAGTAGAAGAAATCCAAAATGTCACATGAAAAGATAAGCATGTGTGACTATTGTTTCACACACACAACCACATAACATGAACCTCACATAGAAAGAGGGGAAGGTCCAACAAGAAATCATATTCTCCCTACAACCAACTAACCATTATATTGGTAGGAGACACCACTCCCTTATCATTGCATCCATTGACTTAATGATCATGCTATGTAAGGATTCATTATTGACAATCTTTTTTTATTAAATCTTTTGATTAACACAAGTTAGTGATAACTACTTTATTTTAGATTTAACATTAAGATAGAAACATCTTGTCACACTACAAAATGTTTTTCTTGGCTAAGAAGTCACCAATGGGGAGTATTTGTTCCACCAAATCCACCATGACTTACTCCTCGCTCAACCTACTTTTACAAACACAAGCACACATAAACATGAACACAAGTACAAGCATGTCACCAATAGATTTGAATCCTAGTGGAAGTAATAGTTACACCCTAGATCCTTGTGGAAGTAATAGCAACATCCTACTTTTTACAAACACAAGCACGCATAAACAAAAACACAAGTACAAGCATGTGACCAATAGATTTGAATCCTAGTGGAAGTAATAGTTACACCCTGGATCCTTGTGGAAGTAACAGCAACATCCTACTTTTTACAAACACAAGCACACATAAACATGAACACAAGTACAAACATGTCACTATGAATTCTGCTTTCATCYGCCATATTAAGTATTCACACATCTTGATAATTGTATAAGTTGTGAGGTGCAACCCAAGTAGATCTCTTAAATCTATAATGCCAATCTAAATTAAATTGAAATTTATAGAAATGAAAAAAAAACCATAATAATAACAAAATATTTAAATAACCCTAATTTTTTAAGTACCTATAAATTTTCTTTAAATTTCTTTTTATCTCTCTTAATATTTAATAGGTTTTAGTTAAAACCAATTTATAATAAATATGGGTTTGTATTAGTATTTTAAACCCATCTTAACTCACCTCTTACTAAGCCTCTAGAGGGATCAAATCTATAGACATGCAAATTCTTTCTCCTTAACTCTTTTTAGAGTAAAAGGTTAGAGCCTACATATACAATTTTCATTTAAGAGTGGGCCTAATGGTTAAGAACATGTGTTTAATCTGAAGAGGTCATAAGTTCAAATCCAGAGGGGGTAGGGTATGTATACCTCCGTAAACTTTACCAGTCAAATTGTTGGGCGAAAGGGGTCCCTTGTCCCATAAACAAGGGGGTCTCATACACCAATTAGGTGTCTCTTATTATTATTATTATTATTATTATTATTATTTAAGAGTAACACATGTCAGTTCCAAGTTGAATTTAAGCATAGAATCACACATCAACTTAATATTAGGGTGTAGAATACACCTATATAAGCAATACAAATTAAAGAATACGTTATATTAAATTGATTTTCATCTCAAGTTTTGGAGATGTTTTTTTTAATTTACTAAATTTTTTTAAATAAGATTAGAATTCCATCATAATTTGAATATGATCTAAATTCAATACACATAAATAAAAACTCTAAAACTTTTATAATAGAATTATGAATTAAACTAAATTATTACAAAATTTACTCTAAAACTTATGCACTACTAGAATTATGAATTAAATTAAATTAAACTAAATAATTACAAATAAAAATTCTAAAACTTTATAATAGAATTATGAATTAATCTAAATTATTACAAAATTTACTCTAAAACTTTTGCAGTATGAATTAAACTAAATTATTACAAAAATTATTATAAAATTGAACAAATTCAATATATAGTGAAATAAAAACTCTAAATTTATTATAAAATTAAACCGATTCAATATATAGTGAAATAAAAACTCTAAAACTTTTGCAGGGGAATTATTAATTAAACTAGATTATTACAAAATTAAACAAAGTGCAGTTTGTTGGTATGAGTGTTTTGATACTTATGCCGTGTTCACGTTTTGTTTCTTAAGTTGTAGGTATAGATAAAACTAAACAAATTCAATATAGTGAAATAAACTCTAAAACTTTTGCAGAGGAATTATTAATTAAACTAAATTATTACAAAATTTATTACAAAATTAAACAAAGTGCAGTTTGTTGCTACGAGTGTTTTGATACTTATTCCATGTTCCCGTTTTGTTTCTTAAGTTGTAGGTATAGAATGAGAACCACATCGTTTAATGGGATTGTGCTAATTATTTATAAACATTAGTATTTTTAATATGGGCGGTACACAAATTGCTAACTGAGACGATACACAAATTCCAAAATAATAATGTAATAAGATTGTGCAGACATTTCAGAATAATGATGTAATTTTGTCACTTTGTCTATCCGTCACCGTTTATCCATCGATTCTAAAATTTTTCATTAAGATTATTTCCAAATAAAGAAATTTATTGGAAGCGAAAACATTGCGATTTTGTCACTCGGCAGGGCTCACGCCCAAAATATTTTATACTTTTTTAATTTAGTGATAAAGTAGTTGTCAACAATGATTTTAATGGCGAGCAATTAATTAATGTGGCGGCCCATGGCATCCACGAGGAGTACAATTGTTTTTGTGCGAAGCAGAGGAATGAAAGTCCCCATCCACTCACTCTACTGATTAATTGATTGATTGCTTTTTGCTTTCATTCCTTTGAATGCACGCATGGCCGTCTCATCTCATTTGCTCTGCCCTGCTCTGCTCTGCTCTGCCCTGCTCGCCCGGCTGTCTTGCTGCTGCCCTCCAGTTGTCCACCGCATTTACTTGCAGCATAACATAACACAACACTCCTCCCCTTCCTGCCCATATTCCACTGTTGCCCTGCCATGCTTGATCTGGTAATGAGACCAAAGCCAAACACACAAGGAAGGAATCAACAGAAGAAGCACAGGTAAATATACCAAATCTCATGTATGATTTCTATAAAAAAAAGATAGGTGTCAAATCAGAAATAAATTGGTTGGAGATCCACTGGTGCACTGCATCTGCATATTTCAGTTTGAGTATTGAGATCGAGCAAGCAAAATCCTTACGTTTGGGGTTTAGGCAATTGGGTGTGGTTGCAGGAGGCCTTGGGTTTTGTGTACATATTATTCCTGTGGTACTTTGCAGCAAAATCTCCTGACTTGTCGATTAAACGATATGTATATTCGACCGACTTGCTACAGGCAATGTGCTGTACAAGTCGATGATGATGATAGCTGATCAGGGCGGGATCCAAAGATGGAGGAAGAACAAGGCAGAGAGAGATACTGATATATACATATATATATATATATTATATATATGTATACCGTGTTACGCACGGTCGGGATCAGACCGGATGATGATGAATGAATAGGTATATATGGGTAAAATGTCGAAGGCAATGGTGTTGCAGAGGCCGGCTGTATAAAGTACTGAGCAGCGCATGGCGAGTCGGAGGAGGGTTGCGTTTTAGTTGCAATTTACGACTGACAATAAGGCACCCCACGGTTCGTTTCTTGGTAGGATTCTGCGTGTTTTCTTGCACAGATTTTCTTGTGGAGAAGCGGCTTCGTTCTTTCGCCATTAAAGATTGCGTGAGAGCAAGACGGTGGCCGGGATGGAGGCCTGCACGGAAAAGCGAACCAAGAGTGGTCGTATCCAGAAAAGGAAGTACAGCCGAGGGGTCCAGATTGGATAACTTTGAGCGGGATCTGGGTAATTTGGATTACACAGGGGCAGCAGGGTACTTGGCAGGTTCACAGATCATGTCCCCTCGCAAGCGCATTGTTAAAGCGGTTAGCAGTAAGACGTATAATATTAACGCGGGTAGAGAAGGAGGGCGTGATCGGGTGCTGGTGGTGGCCGGATTGGGATTTAAACACGAATACAAATACAAATGCAGCGGCAGCAACCGGAGCAGCAGCAGAAACTGGAACGTTATAGACAAGAAAATAAAAAGGGCAGGAGTTTTTACAATATATTCTGCGACAGCCTGCAGCTGTACGCGGCGGCTTCGTCTTTCAATGAAATGCTCGGCTCGTCGGACTCGCACGATGAAGAAGAAGAATCCGAGAGGCCCGAGCAGACGGGCGTCATGGACACGGGCACCGAATCCGGCGCAGCGCATTTAAGAAATCTCTTGACGGAATGCGCGGAGTATGTAGGTCAATGTGCGTGGCAGAGAGCCGACCGGATGATCTCCATTCTGTCGACCCGGGCATCGACACGGGGTGACTCGACAGAACGCCTCGTTGCCCAATTCACCCGAGCGCTCAGAATCCGCTGGGATCTCGCCATTGCGCGCCCGCCGCCGCAGCCGGCCGGCGCGACCGAACGGGAAATCGAGTCGGCGTATCTGTGTCTGAACCAGGTGACGCCCTTCATCCGTTTCGCACATCTGACGGCGAACCAGGCCATACTGGAGGCCCTAGACACGGATTCGCCCTCGATTCACGTCGTCGACATCAATATAATGCAGGGCGTGCAGTGGCCTCCCTTCATGCAGGCCCTCGCCGAGCGTCCGGCCGGGCCGCCGGGCCACATCCGGCTCACCGGCGCCGGACCCGACGCGGAGGCACTGCGCAGGACCGGGCGGCGGCTTGAGCGGTTCGCGCACACGCTCGGCCTCAGATTCGAATTCAACCCCTGGATCCTCGACGACGACATCAGTTCGCTCGCCATCTCCACCCGCCCGGGTGAGTCCCTGGCCATCAACTGCGTTCTCCACCTTCACGAGCTCCTCGACGAAGCCCACAACGAGAAGCTCAAGAGCTTCCTCGTCCGAATCCGGTCGCTGGAGCCCAAGGTCGTGGCTCTGGCAGAACGAGAAGCCGACCATAACCGGCCCGGTTTCGCCGACCGTTTTGCCGAAGCTCTGAACCATTACTCGGCGCTCTTCGAGTCCTTAGAAGCCACGCTTCCCCCGAGGAGCCAGGAGCGTCTTGACGTTGAGCAGGTCTGGTTCGGCAGGGAGATTACCAACATCGTGGCCTTGGAAGGACACGGCAGGAGCGAACGCCATCAGAGATTCGAACGCTGGACGGAAATCATGAATGAGTGCGGCTTCACGAGCCTCTCTCTCAGTGAATTCGCTCTTTCTCAGGCTCGGCTTCTTCTCAGACTCCATTATCCGTCGGAAGGATATCAGCTTCATTCGCGCAATAACGCCGCCTTTCTCGGATGGCAAAACACGCCTCTTTTCTCCGTCTCTTCCTGGCATTAACACATCCCAAGATTCCAAATTCATATTATTACTTATATTATCTATAGACCACAATAACAAACTTCTGCAAAATGCAAATGCATGTCTGCTCTTGGCGTGCAGTTTTGAATTACAGTAACGGCTCTCTAATTTTTAAATACTAAACTCTCCCTGAATATGTTTATATACTCTTAGTCTTGAAATGTTTCTGCCATTTTCAGGACCTCAACGGAATATATGTTTATAATTTATGCATCCAAGTTCTCTGATGATGATTTTAGGTTTTATTTCATGTTCCATTGTTTCCAGGCTTCATTAATTTATATTTGATACCTAAATTTAGTGCGCATATCAGAGATTAGGGTTTGATTAATTTATATTTGATACCTGCATTTAGTGCGCATATCAGAGATTGTTTTAAGCACGCTTGCTGGTAAATTAATTTCTTGCAATATTCTTCGTTTGCATAGGATACTGTTGTTGGCTAATATTCTATTTAATCACAAAACTGGTAATTTGTCTGTATAAATTCTCTGTGATTGGATGGTAGTAGGCAAGCATAGCTCTTTAAGTGTCGAAAGATCTTTCAACTCAATTTCAATTGGATTTAAATTTAACGCTGGTTTGGTGAATTGGATTTTAATTTAACTCTGGTTTTGTGAAAGTATGAGTAAACTGGCCATTCAAGTGAAAGTGAAGGAATCATTGGTGCTGAATTTTCCTCAACAGACATTCATTAGTAGAGTGGCCAGTGGAAATTAGCCATTGAATTGAAGAATTCATTGGCTAGATATTCATGAGTAAAGCGGCCATTGGCCATTCAATTGAAAATGAAGGATTCCTTAGTGCTAAATTTTCCTTAACAGAAATTCAATCTCTGCTGCATTCTACATTTTAGAAAGATTGATAATGAAATAAATCCCAGTAACTTCTTTTTTCTTGTTATGTATTTGTTTTGCATATTGGATGCTGCAGCATTCAACAATGTGAATAGAATCTTCTTAAAATTGAATAAAATCTTCTTAAAATTGATACTTGCAAGTGCACCGAATCGATTCTGTACATTGGCTGTTTATATGCGGATCAAGTCAATGCTTACAGTGAATTGTTTGCAGTGACATTTTGGATTAGAGTGTTGCTTTCTGGTATAATTTGACTTCTGCGTTCAAACTATGGATGTTTGCAACTGTATTTTATACTAATTTTTTCTACTGATAGGAACATGTTGGTGAATGACAGATTTTGATAGGAACATGTTGGTGAATGACAGATTTTGATGGGATTAATCCACATCTCTTAAACATTTTATTTCTGTTTTTCTTCCTTATCATTTGTATTTTTTACTTTCATAGAAGATTTTGTAAATCCTGTCAACTTTGTCATTTCTTATTCATTTTACTTTTTCTCCCGCTCCCTTATTTGTCCAATATGGCTCACTGTTTAGTGCAATGAGTTCGTTTTCAATACATTGAGAAAATTTCAAAGTAATACTGAATACTGTGTTTATATATGCCCTTATTTGTCCATTATGGCTCACTGTTTAGTGAAATGAGCTCGTTTTCAATGCATTAAGAAAATTTCAAAGTAACATTTATAAAATTGTAAGAGGGTAATTGTTTATTAGTAATATATTTTTATATAATATAATTAGTCAATTTTAAAAATCAAAATCATATAACATTTATTTTTTTCTTAAAAATGAAAAACTATGCCAAAACATCTGTCATGAAGATGGCTTTTCTTTTTTATTAATAGCTGGCACTGGAGACAAATTATTGGTATACACAGAATGCATTTAGTTGTCAATTTAGAGGGTTTGTTATCATGTTTTTAGGGCACAAGGCTGCCAATAATGGAGGTTCAAAGCCATTACAACAATATGGAAAACAAAATATTGGTCTAAAAAGAAAGGGAATTCATTTAGTTGTCAATTTGGAGGGTTGATTAACATACCTTTAGGGCACAAGGCTGTCAACATTGGGGGCTCAAATCCATTACAACAATATGATCATAATGAGCTCAGCATGCCACTCTTTGGGAATAGAACCTAGGTGTGGAGAAGAACACTCCATCCCACAATCACTCTAACCAGACCCAATTAACATTGTTGGAGGTATATATAGTTAAATATTTAAATATTAGGACTAAATAATTTACTTTCTTGAAGAGTTTAAGGAATTAGTCAAATTACCATGGTAAGTATTTTCTTAAAAGATAAATAAAGTGTTAAGACACTATTTTCAAAGAGAAATATAGGTTGAGTGGAGAACTCTTTCTTAGGATAAGTCTTTTTGAGAAAATAAAGAAGTTATAATTTTTTCGCTCAAGTTTGTTTGTATCTTATGATTAGGGATCATGTCTATTAAGGAGTTATGTTTTAATATTCTTGTCCCAAATTTTTTTAAATAAATAATTTTTGTAATCTAATTTTAATTGGTAAATTATTTTCTCTTTACATTTTGAGTGTAGATTTTTATTGGAGGTAAAGAGGAGTGGAAGTGAATCAACTATTTGTATGGAGCTTGCATAATGGTATATAGAGGAACCCATGTTAATTAGGGAATAAGTGGAAGAAGCAATGCCAAAAACAAAGAATGACCACAAATAAACTTTTAGAATAGTTGAATTCAGATTGAGATTAGAAAAATCTTGAGAAAAAAAAGGTCATCATGGAGCAAACCCACCAATATTGCTTGATTTCATGGAAATGATTATTAAACCTATACCAAAATAGAGCAATAAAATAAAGATGGTATTGATTCAATTGAGTAGAGATTTGCAATCAGATGATCTAATTCATTGTGTGCAAGAGTTAGAGCAATATTTTGATATTGAAAATATTGTTGAAGATGATCCAAAAAGAGTGACATTAGCAAATACAAAAATGAAATCTTATATGTCCCTATGGTGGGGTGATTGAAACAAGGAAGACGTGCAAAAAAAATAGTAAATAGAATGTCGCCAAATATGCTTAAACATTTGAACTTTATGTTCTTTCCATCACATTACAAACTTAGATTGATTTAACCAACTTTAAAATTTGTTGTAAAATGAATTACATATTTAATAATATACTAAATAATTCATAAAAGTACATATTAAGGTTGATAGAATGAAGGTGAAGAATAATGTTTATCTAGATGGTTAATAGTCCTTGTTTCCCTCTTCAATATAAGTTTCCAATGGTAAAAGAACATTTTATTGATGAATCCTTTCAATATGATTTAACAGAAAAGGAAAAATGTAACAAGAGTAAAGTAAACCTAGTGATTCATAGAGAAAGTGTCTTTCAATTCAAAGGAAAATAGAGTACTTCCAAACCACTGAGAGAAGAAGCAAATATGGAGGCATTAGATGAGGGTATAAGTGGAAAGCAAGATAAGAATGTCATGGACATCATGTGAATGAAGGATGATGATGTGGAGAATGATTAGATGAGGGTACTAAGTGGGAAGCAAGATAAGAATGTCATGGACATCATGTGAATGATTGATGATGATGTGGAGAATGATTTGGATGATTTAGAAAGCATATAGTGTGTTTCATTAGTAATGAAGACCATAAAGCTCAAGATTTGTACTCAAATCCAAAAAACCTAAAAATAAAAATATGGTTAGGTAAGAGGATTAAGAATGTGTTGAAGTAATTAAAATTGAGATAAGAGAAAGCCTCATTCTTYGAAAAACATTCATAGTAGTTACTAGGGAATCCCAAGAAACAAATTAGTGGAGGGGAAATGTGTTCAAGTTCATATCAATGTGTGTTGTTGATTGTACAATTAAGTACAATCCTCATTGTTTCTTTGAGTAGTTGATAGTAGCATCAACCTTTATTGGATAGTTTTAATGGTAGAATTTGCTGTCATGTTTAACATCTTTGATTGAAAGCCATATTTTACATGAGGGTGGCATTAGGTTTATGATGAGAAGACATGTTTTTGGATTGTAGGCTTTTGGTGGTTATTTTATGGATATTTGATAAGTTTGATGGGATTACCATCATTTTGCAATTAATATGGAATTGTTGTTAATCATTGTGGGTCTTTTGTCCATATTCTATGTTTTGGAGATTGTTCTTTGGTAGCATGATTATTG
>JASDQU010243032.1:94073-105200 GCA_032191745.1 Picea mariana
TTTCCCAAGAGATCAAACCACTCGACCCTACAACCGTAGGGGTTCGAGAGAGGGGAGAGGCCAGTGACTGGATCACAAGGTGGTTTAGAAGGAGAGGGCAAGACCAAAGGGGCAAGAGGAGGTGGAAAAACTTCAGTAGATAGGTGAACGCCCATGGGAGCCAATGGAGGGGAAGAATCCATATCACAGTGGGGGGAAACTGCTCGAGGAGAGATCGAAACTTCGCACGGTGGAGAAGAGGGAGGTGGTTTCCCTCCCCGGGCCTGGTACCAGGCTACTCCATGCCTTAGTATGCCCGTGGGTCTTGGCATGAAGGAAGGAGGTATTTTTGGAGGGGAGAAGCTCTAGAATAGAGGTTTCACACCAAAAATCTCCAAAATGAGAAGGGAGGGATCACACCAGAGCTAGAGAACAAAGCAAAGGGGGGAATGAGCAAACCAGTGAGACAAGGGGCTCGATAACTCAGCTTTTGGATCGTACACGACCGGCTAGAGATGAAGTGACCAGGAGGTCTCACGACATTGCACCATGAAAACGCGTAGGTCCTTGTTCGTGTGAGCTACATGGTGCGAGTGAGAGAGGAAAGGTGATGGCAACTCTTTTAAATTCCAGTGGGGATTTGAGGGAGGACGTGACGCTGGGCTGACACCTGGTGTCGTGTGTCCTGGCCAGGTGTCTTTGCATGGAGTTGCTTCCATCTTGTCAAGGTGGCACCCCATCCAGGGGAATAAGTAACTCTTTATTGATATTCCAAAAGGTAAGCAATTTTTGTGTGCCTCTTTGAGGGGGAAACCTCCTGATGAACATTTCTCCAATACAATGATAATCTTCGACAAAAGATTACACAGTTTTCTACCTCTACAAAAAGTTTCTATCTACCCCAAACCCTAAACACTATTGGCCCCTACCTTAATGATTATACCACATTCATTATTTAGTACTAACTACCTAGTAGGCCTTATGTAATAAAAATGTCCCTTTACATTAATTAACAACACACCAAACTACCTAGTGGGACTTGTTCAAAGATGATGGTCACTGAACTTTAATTAACTCTTAATGACCTAAGTACCCATAATAAAAGGAAGGGTAGGACCCTAACATTCCATCCCCCTTTAAAAACAACATTGTCCTCAAGGCTAGATATGTGGAAACAACTATAAAATCATCATTACTTCTAAGATGGCATCTTTAGGCAACATATCATTCTATTGTATCAAGACTCCTCAGATAATGTCCTAGTAGAGACAACACTAACTTTTATCTAATACTACCTCGGGCTACAACCAAATGGAAGCATCTTCAACAAATTCAAGGAGCATGATTCAAACTCTACAATTTGGCCTAGCCACTTTTTACAAACATGACACATGAAAAATGGGTGGATATTAGAGTGGGCAGGAGAGAGAATCTATAGGAATATTTTCCAACTCACTTGAATACTTGATAGGGGTCATAAAGCTTGTGTGCTAGCTTTTAGCTACTCTTCTTCTTGAGAGATGTCTTCTTATAGGGACGGAGACAAAGAAACCCTCGATTCCCTTCTTCAAAGTGGTTCTTTGAGTGGTTTTTATCTACAATTTTGAGCTCACAAGACCATCTTTTCCTTGAGTAGATGGAGAATATCAATGCTTGCATTAATATTTATGTCAACTACCTGAACCTTGGATGTGCTTGATAAGTATGAGACCATAGGTGGGGACTTTTGTCCATAGACAACTTGATAAGGAGACATTTTCGCAGTACCATGATAGATGGTGTTGTACCACCATTTCGCAAGAGGTAGACATTAGAGTTATTGGCCCCATCAGTCCAATAGAAAACATCTCAAATACATTTTCAAGCACTTACTAACCACCTATGTTTGACCATTTGTTTGGTGATGGTAGATTGTGCTCATTTTCAATTGGGTGCCCTATAGTTTAAACAACTCCTACTAGAATTTCTTAGTGAAAGTGGGATCACACTCCATTATAATTAAATTAAGCATGCCTTATAGTTTAAAAATATGATTCATGCAAACTTGTATAATTTTTGACACCTTAAACATGTGTTATAAGGAACATAAGTGGGCATTTTTGAAAAGACGACCAACAACCATCCTGATGAAAAATTTGTTTCTTATTATAGGTAGCCCAATGATAAAACTCATGGAAATATTAGCCCATATTGTTGCAGGGATTGATAGGGGATATAATTCCCCAGGTGGCTCCACCATTTCCCCTATTATCCTTTGACATGTATCACATTTACCAAGCTATAGATGTCATTGTTCAAGATGTTCCAAAATAATGAATGCTTAATGCTTTCAAATGTTTTTTGAATGCCAAAGTGACCTACTATGGAAGATGAATGCAATTCTATTAACATCCTTCATTTTAAGGAAGAATCATGCACCAAAAAGATACACCCTTTACCATTATGCCATGTGTAACCTGTAGGCAGGTTTGGATTTACTTGTCATTATTGGAGAAGTTGAACAACCTCAGCATCAACATGAAACCACTAGTGGCATACCTCTTCTATCCATTATAGCATTGGTAAAGATAAAGTGGATAGAGGCACTTCCTCTTCATACTTCTAAGAAAAGGAATCAACCACCACATTCTCCTTTCCCTTCTCATAGATGATGTCATAATTATATCCTAATATCTTTTGACCCACTTGTGTTGATCTGGTGAAGACAAAAACTATTCCAATAAGTAATTCAAACTACAATGGTATGTTTTGATATGAAAATGATGCCCAATTAGGTAAGGGAACCAAGTATCACTTACATGAAGGATGGCCATCATTTCTTTTTCATATGTAGACTTAATCAATATTTTATCACATAATTGTTCATAGGTGAATTTGATGCAGGAGCATCACCCACGTCAAGCGAGCCAGCGCGAGAGCAGAGGATAGCTGGACGAGCAACATATTTCTTTTTTTGAAAACACCTTAATATTTGTTGGGCCAAAAATTAACGTGTGGATTTAATGAAGCACACTTTAAATTGTAATGGACCTTGAGCGGATAAGCTCACGTCCTTAGGTAGATGAGGCATTTATGATAGTTAATGTAAAGTAGATAGAATATTTAATTGTAGATTTGATAGCTTTAGAGCTCGAGAGGGAAAACGGATATAGACACCCTCCTTTGTACATCGTATTATTATGAAGCAACATTGCTGAAAAGAAAAAACAGAGAATTGTATGAAGAACACCCATGTACAGAGATTGAATTAATAACATAAAGCTTTGATTCAATTCCATGGTTGTGTTATTCTCTGTGTATTGTTGATGTTATGCTCATGAATGTTTTGCTTCTTGTCATACATTTGCTTTTATGTGCTGTGTATGTGATTTCATGGTTGAATCGAAGTCTGGGAGGAAGAGTGGATGAGTTTCAATTGTTTCTCTAAGTGAACCAGAGAATTCCTGCAAGGAGTGCAATTGAAATTGTCCGCAAGGAGTGCGTGACAGCAGGGTTTACTTAGAGATAGCTTTTGTTCTCATCTCTTCGATAGTGCAGATTTGGCACCGGAGCCGTGCAAGTCGTGCGCAGGCTAGACAAAGACTTAGAGTTGTGATTCTGAGCAAAGAGTTGAAGGATTTCTGCTGCAGGAGTGCGCAAGATCAAAGACTTCATCACTTAGTCGTGATTGAAGATTTGCCGCAAAGGGTGCGTGCAAGGAGTTCTTCCTGAGGGATTTGAAGTCGCGAAGCTCAGAATAAATAAGCCTTTGAATTCGTCGAAGGATTGCACAGAGAGGTTGGGCTGGAAGTGTTCGAGCAGGTGCTGGAAACTTGCGTGCAGTTGGACAGGGCTTCGTGAAATAAGCGCTTGTTTCAATTTGCAAATTGAACGGTCCGTCGGAATTCTCCAAGGAGAAGTCGTGAGAATCCGGGCATAGGATCTTGCAGAGGTGAAAGGAAGCCATCGTGCAAGTGTGGGGAAATTTCAAAGCTCAGGAGGGCAGGAGCATCGATTGGGATCACGAGGAGTATAGATCGACTCGTGAATCGGCATATCGGAAGTTCGTGAGGAAGGGCGGAAGGATTGGCCACGGGATTCGCGAGAAGGCGAGAAGCGACATTCCGATGATCGCGTGGACAGTGTGGGCCACAGCAAGGTGATGTAACAAGAGACGCGGGGTATCGGCGCCTTGGGTATCGGGAGTCAAGGTAAGATTCACTTGGCCGCGCAAGTAGCGAGGTTCCGAGGGAGCGAGATCGCGAGTTGTCGGCATCTCGGTGCATCGGATCTCAAGAGTTTGAACTCCACGGGTTTAGTACCACGATTGGCGAGGAGCGATAGCGCGAAGTCCCAATAGCGGTGAGGGAAGGTCAGTGTTGACTGACACATCTCGGGTCTCGGGGATCCGAGTAGGTAATGCATAACGGTTGAACTCGCGAGTAGCAAAGTTTCGATCCTCCGAGTAAAAGAAAGGGGGATTGCGCGAAGTAAACTGTGGGTGCAGATCTTCCGATTGGGAGATAGAAGGGTATTGACACTCTTCGGGCCGAGATAAGAGAAGGTCCTGGTGAGAGCGATCGTTCTCCAAGGAGTGGGGAAGGTTGCATCAGTGTGGTATCAGAGCCTGAGTTCTTGTTTGTATTTTTCAGGCAGGAAGAGAGGCAGAAAAGGAAGGTACTCTGATACACACGAATTGCGTCAAAGTGGTATCAGAGCGGGAAATTCTTTGCTTTCTGTAGCAGAGAAGGAGAACAGGAAATTCATCATGCCGCCGAGAAGGGAGAGACAGTCACCCGACCCAGAAGACAGGGAGGTGCAAAGAAGAGGTAGGCCAGCAGGAAATCCAGAAATGGAATGCCAGATGAGATATCTCCAAGCAAGGCTTGAGGAGATGGAGACAGCGCAAAGACGTAGAGTTGGCGCAGGGGATCTTAGCGATTCCGAGGTTGAAGAGGAAGCTGAACATGCAGAAGAGGTCACAGCAGAAGATGCATCAACCGAGCAGTTGATCAAAGCCATCGCCAGGATGGGAGCGAAGGAGAAAATGGACATTCCAGTATATGAGGGAAGTCTGGATGCAGAAGAACTATTGGATTGGATTTGAGCTCTTGACACATACTTTGATTATGAAGATGTGGAAGAAGATAAGAAAGTCAAGCATGCAGTTATGCGCTTGAAGGGACATGCAGCTTTGTGGTGGGACGAGCTACAAGCTGACAGACGCTGCAAAGGCAAGCAGAAGATCAAAAGTTTGGATCGAATGATCATGAAGATGAAGGCGAAGTTCATCCCAAGAGATTACCAAATCACACTATTCAGGCGAATGCAGAACCTGAGACAGAAGCTGATGACGGTGAAAGAGTTCACCGAAGAGTTTTACAAGCTCAATATCAGAGCAGGTCATCGGGAGAGCGATGATGAGAAGGTCGCGAGATATCTGAATGGTCTGAGGTATGACATTTAGGATGAATTGAGCATGGTAACCATCAGAATGGTGGAGGATGCTTACCAGATGGCTCTGAAAGCCGAAGAGAAGCTGAGCCGTAAGCAAGGTCAGCGAGGGCGAGACAGAAGTCAGCCCAGAGGCAAGGCAGTTGCCTAGGAGAAATATCAGAAGCCCAAGGAGGAATGGAAGAAACCTCAGGGTAAGGTTGAGAGAGGTGGAACCTCACAGCGAGGACCACATGCTGAACAAAGGGCACAACATACCGAGCAGGGTGGCAGTTATGTTGATGCAAATACTTTTCCTCGAACCAGAGGTCGAGGCAGAGGAAGAGGAGGAGTAATCACATGTTTTACATGTGGAAAGAATGGGCACAGGTCATTCGAGTGTCCAGAGAAGAAGAAGGGCGTTGGAGAAGCTCACATCACTGAAGCGCAGAGGCGTGATGCTGAGTTTGAAGATGCAGAAAGCGGAAGATCGCTTGGAATGCATAAAGTCCTTTTGACACCCGAGAAGGAGGTGGAGGACACAGCTCAGAGGAGCTGACTATTCAGGACAGCTTGCAAGACCAAGGGCTGGAAGTGCAAGGTTATTGTGGACAGTGGAAGCACCGACAATCTCGTTTCAACCGAGATGGTGGAGAAATTAGAGCTGGAGACAACTGATCACCCGAGTCCATATAAAGTTTCATGGCTACAAAAGGGACATCAGGTGAGTGTCACTAAACAGTGTTTAGTTGAATTCAAGATAGGTGGGTATAATGATAAAATCTTGTGTGATGTTATTCCCATGGATGTATGCCATCTATTGCTGGGTAGACCATGGCAATATGACATAAATGTTATCCATGATGGGAGAATGAACACATACACTTTAGAGAAAGATGGGAGGACACACAGGTTGCTTCCGATAAAAGATAAGGAAGTAAAGCCGGAAGTAAGCAACACAATACTTCTCATGAGTGGGAAGGAACTTCTCAATGAGATGGAAAAGACGGAAGATCCACAATTCTTTGTGGTCAAGAAACCAAGGATTGTCCTGACTAGCACAAGAGTGGATGACTTGCCAGAAGAGATTCAGGAACTGCTGGAAGAGTTCGCTGACATCATCATGGACGAATTACCTCGTTCGTTGCCACCGATGAGGAGTGTGAGTCACCACATTGACCTCATACCAGGAGCGATTTTGCCGAATAAAGCCATGTACAGATTGACGCCGCAGGAGAATGAGGAGGTCAAAAGGCAGGTACAAGAGCTGCTGGATAAAGGATTGGTTAGGGAGAGCCTGAGTCCGTGTGCTGTTCCGACAGTACTAAGTCCGAAGAAAGATGGAGGCTAGAGGATGTGTACAGACTCCAGAGCGATCAACAAAATTACCATCAGGTACAGATTTCCACTGCCGAGAATGGATGATCTGATGGATTTCCTGAGTGGTGCGAATTATTTTTCGAAAATTGATCTGAAAAGCGGATATCACCAGATTCGCATGAGGGAAGGTGATGAATGGAAGACAACATTCAAGACAAACGAAGGTTTGTACGAATGGCTGGTCATGCCATTTGGTTTGACAAATGCGCCAAGCACATTTATGAAGCTGATGAATGAAGTCCTGAGGGAATTCATCGGGAAATTTGTTGTCGTGTATCTGGATGATATATTGATTTTTAGTAAGATGAAGGCTGAACATTTAAAGCATTTGGCTATTGTAATGAGAAAGATATAGCAAGAGAAGTTGTTGATCAACATGAAGAAGTGTTCCTTCATGAAGACAGAGCTCATTTATTTGGGTTTTGTTATTTCAGCGAATGAGTTGAAAATGGATCCTGAAAAGGTGGAAGTGATCAAGAATTGGCCATCACCGAGAAATGTTTTTGAGGTGAGAAGTTTTCATGGTTTAGCTAGTTTCTACCGAAAGTTCATTAGGAATTTCAGTGGAATTAGCGCAGCAATGATGGACACAGTGAAGAAGCGACATAAAGTTTTTCATTGGACAACAGAGGCTGAGAAGAGATTCAATCTGTTGAAGTGAAAGATCACAGAGCAACCAGTGTTAGTGTTGCTAGATTTCATGAAGACATTTCAAGTGAAATGTGATGCCAGTGGATATGCCATAGGAGCGGTCTTAAGTCAGGAGGACAGGCCAGTGGCATATTACAGCAAGAAGCTGGATGAAGCGAAGCTGAAATACTCCACGTACGATAAAGAGTTTTATGCTATCATACAGACATTGAAAAAGTGGAGGCATTACTTGATACCCAAGGAATTTGTATTGTATAGTGATAATCATGCATTGCAATTTGTGAGTCAACAGGAGAAGTTGAATCAGAAGCATGCAAAATGGGTAGAGTATATGCAGAATTTCACGCTTGTGATCAAACACATTTCAGGAACTGCTAACAAAGTGGTTGATGCTTTGAGCAGGAAATGTTTGTTGTTGCAGGAGTTCCGAGTCAAGACATTGGGTTTTGAAAATCTCAGGGATATGTATGCAAGAGATGCAGACTTCGAAGAAGCATATGAAGCAGCTGAGAATCCCATTCTCAGAGACCAGAGTCCTTGGATAGATTATATGATCCAGGATGGATTGCTGTTCCGAGGCAATCAACTGTGTATTCCGAATTTCTCTATGAGGGAGAACCTGCTAAAGGAAAAGCACAACGGAGGCTTGGCAGGACACTTTGGTCACGACAAAACATTTTCCAAGTTGAGCGAATCATATTTTTGGTCGGGCATGCGAGCATATGTTAAAAGATTTGTTGACAGATGCAGGATTTGTCAACATTCGAAAGGCAAAAAGCAGAACGCCGGTCTTTATCAGCTGTTGCCCATACCAGAGAGACCATGGGAAGCAATAAGCATGGATTTCGTATTGGGTTTGCCGAGAACGCAGAGAGGGGTTGATTCCATCTTTGTGGTGGTAGACAGGTTTTCGAAGATGGCACATTTTATACCATGTCAGAAGACCAGCGATGCGACCCACATCACAAACTTGTTTTTCAAAGAGGTTGTTAGACTTCATGGATTGCCAAGAAGTATAGTATCGGACAAGGATACAAAATTCATAGGTCATTTTTGGAGGACGCTATGGAAGAAGCTGGGAACTAATTTGGCATTTAGTTCAGCTTACCATCCTTAGACGGATGGGCAGACGGAAGTAGTCAACAAGAGCTTGGGAGACTTGCTGAGAAGCTTGGTGATAGAACACCATAGCAGTTGGGACAATGTGTTGCCACAGGCAGAGTTCGCGTACAACGATTCGGTGAATCGAAGTACAAGTAAAAGTCCATTTTAGATTGTGTATGGGACACACCCGAGAGGAGTTTCTGAACTTAGGGAGTCAGAACAGACTGTGACTAGCACCACAAGTGCAGAAGAGTTCGCTGAAGCAATGAAGGAACTTCACGATGAGGTGAAGCAGCGACTGATAGAATCAAATCAGGAGTACAAGCGCAGAGCAGATCAACATCGGAGACAACTTCAGTTTGAATTGGGCGATCTTGTTCTGGCACACTTGAGGAGAGAAAGGTTCCCAAGAGGAACATACAACAAGCTGAAAATGAAGAAAATCGGACCATGCAGAGTTCTGAAGAAGTTCGGAGAGAATGCTTATGAGATTGAGTTGCCGGATGGCATCGTAATGTCTCTGATATTCAACGTAGCAGATTTGTACCCATACAAGGCTGGAGAAGCAGAGGTTGAAACTAAGGAACCAGTGATCCAGTGGCAGACGCAGATGTCGATAGCAGAAAAGCCGTAGATGGAGTGCATATTGGACAAAAGAGTGGGTAGAAGGACCAGGCGAAAGCAGTATCTTGAATATCTGGTCAAATGGAAGAATCACCCAGTGGAGGATGCCAGCTGGGAGACTGAAGCGGTGATACAGAAGCATGGATAGACCGTGCAGGAGCTCATGGACAGGAGCCCATGAAAATTTTCAAGCCAGGGAGTATATGATGCAGGAGCATCACCCACGTCAAGCGAGCCAGAGCGAGAGCAAAGGACAGCTGGACGAGCAACAGATTTCTTTTTTTGAAAACACCTTGATATTTGTTGCGCCAAACATTAATGTGTGGATTTAATGAAGCGCACTTTAAATTGTAATGGACCTTGAGCGGATAAGCTCACGTCCTTAGGTAGATGAGGCATTTATGATAGTTAATGTAAAGTAGATAGAATATTTAATTGTAGATTTGATAGCTTTAGAGCTTGAGAGGGAAAACGGATATAGACACCCTCCTTTGTACATTGTATTATTATGAAGCAGCATTGTTGAAAAGAAAAAACAGAGAATTGTATGAAGAACACCCATGTACAGAGATTGAATTAATAACAGAAAGCTTTGATTCAATTCCATGGTTGTGTTATTCTCTGTGTATTGTTGATGTTATGCTCATGACTGTTTTGCTTCTTGTCATACATTTTCTTTTATGTGTTGTGTATGTGATTTCATGGTTGAATCGAAGTTTGGGAGGAAGAGTGGATGAGTTTCAATTGTTTCTCTAAGTGAACCAGAGAATTCCTGCAAGGAGTGCAGTTGAAATTGTCTGCAAGGAGTGTGTGACTGCAGGGTTTACTTAGAGATAGCTTTTGTTCTCATCTCTTCGATAGTGCAGATTTGGCACCGGAGCCGTGCAAGGCGTGCGCAGGCTAGACAAAGACTCAGAGTTGTGATTCTGAGCAAAGAGTTGAAGGATTTCTATTGCAGGAGCGCAGGATCAAAGACTTCATCACTTAGTCGTGATTGAAGATTTGCCGCAAAGGGTGCGTGCAAGGAGTTCTTCCTAAGGGATTTGAAGTCACGAAGCTCAGGAGAGATAAGCCTTTGAATTCATCGAAGGATTGCACAGAGAGGTTGGGCTGGAAGTGTTCGAGCAGGTGCTGGAAACTTGCGTGCAGTTGGACAGGGCTTCGTGAAATAAGCACTTGTTTCAATTTGCAAATTGAACGGTCCGTCAAAAGTCTCCAAGGAGAAGTCGGGAGAATCCGGGCATAGGATCTTGCAGAGGTGCAAGGAATCCATTGTGCAAGTGTGGGGAAAGTTTGAAGCTCAGGAGGGCAGGAGCGTCGATCGGGATCACAAGGAGTATAGATCGACTCGTGAATCGGCATATCGAAAGTTCGTGAGGAAGGGCGGAAGGCTTGGCCATGGGAGTCGCGAGAAGGCGAGAAGCGACATTTCGATGATCGCATGGACAGTGTGGGCCACAGCGAGGTGATGTAATAGGAGACACGGGGTATCGACGCCTCGGGTATCGAAAGTCAAGGCAGGAGTCACTTGGTCGCGCAAGTAGCAAGGTTCCGAGGGAGCGAGATCGCGAGTTGTTGGCATCTCGGTGCATCGAATCTCGGGAGTTTGAACTCCACGGGTTTAGTACCACGATTGGCGAGGAGCGATAGCGCGAAGTCCCGATAGCGGCGAGGGAAGGTCAGCATTGACTGACACATCTTGGGTCTCGGGGATCCGAGTAGATAATGCATAACGGTTGAACTCGCGAGTAGCGAAGTTCCAATCCTCCGAGTAAAAGAAAGGGGGATTGCACGAAGTAAACTGTGGGTGCAGATCTTCTGATTGGGAGATAGAAGGGTATTGACACTCTTCGGGCTGAGATAAGAGAAGGTCCTGGTGAGAGCGATCGTTCTCCAAGGAGTGGGGAAGGTTGCATCAGAATTCCATTGGGTGCCTATAAGGCCCTATCCTTTAATGGATTTAGGAACCTTTTCCAC
>JASDQU010243032.1:166216-177178 GCA_032191745.1 Picea mariana
GTACATGGTTATATTGAAAATGTTCTTACACTTAAATAAAGATTTTCCTTTCTTTTTAGGTAGAGTAGGATAATGAATAAAAGATGCATCATGTTAGTTTAGTATCAAGTTAATGCAACATCTCTTTGTGTTTTCTTTCTCAATAAAGGAACTAAGATGAAGATAGTATTGATAGTTTAACACTAGAAACCAAAACAATTATGGATCTTTATTTCCCTTATTACATGCATATTTCAGACCATTAATAATAACAATAGCATGAATGCCAATCTTTAAAGCACTATGGGAATTTAATAAAACCTTAAGGTCTTCATAATAATACCCCTAGGTAACTTGTACATCCCAAGATTCATACCAAAGCTAGTTATTCAAGCATCTTTACCAAATAGTAGCATGAGAGTGAATGAGACTTCTACTTATGAGGGAACACTACTATAATCTTATATGAAGAAGATAGACTTAGGGACTAGAGACACCTTTAAGTCATTCTCTTACGGCCTCATCCACTACACATTAAGTAAGTTTGACAATGATATGTCTTTGGACTAATATAAATGCATAAGTATATTTTTCATACGAACAATCTTTTATGGACAACTTATAGAGTTTCCTCCAACCCATATACCATCTCATTATGTAAAAATGTTTTCAGAGTTGCCTCCCGATCTCATTGTGAAAGCAATACATACATACAAATATTAAGGGTGGTGGTAAAGGCTGTAATATGGGTGTAAAAGGCTAACCCACCGGGATATTGAACAGATTTGTTGGCAGTGGGTACCGGCATGTGGTATGACTAGGAAAACCCATCGAGGTACTGAACAGGCTCACTAGAAATGGGGCATTCTACCTAGAAGAGGATATTTCTTAGATATCAAAGTTACCCCATCGGAGTACTGAACAAGCTTGTTGGCAATGGATTCTGACTTTGATGTCTTTTACTATGCCTAATCTATATTTGTCTGTATGAACAACATACGTGTGTAAATCCTTAAGAAGAAGCATGCATGGTTGAACCAAAGGGATAAATAAATATCATCTAATTGTCATTTGAGAATATCTGTAAGATGATCTTAAGACCCTGTCATTTAATTCATATATATCTAGGATGTCACTATCCTAGAAGTGGGACCCATAAGTGTAACAGTTTAATGAACTCAAATGCAAACTTTATTAATATTACTTGAATGACAATAAGCATTTAAAAATGAGACAGGGATATGACTGGTTTTCTATGGGTTTTTCCATGTATTAAAGACCATTTATACCCTCATGTTTTCCTGTTTAAGGAAAAAATACCCTATCATAACTTATATGGTCCTCGTAAGCATACACTATTGCTAGTTGATAAAATTGTATGTATGGGCTATTTCAATTCCAAAATTTATAAGTGTTTTGGTCTTCTTATTCCATAGAATTAATACTTTTTTTTCTAAGTTCTAGTTTTTTTTTTTTTTATAATAATGTTGGATTCCTTCTACTGAATATTGCCTACAGTTGTTGTTGAAAATACAAAGTTTTTGAAATGAACAAAAGGTCAGTTCCAATTTATTCATGGCACAAGGATGTGCCATTTCTTCGGTCTAGGGGCATGATGGGCTCTTAAATTTGATTCTTTATTCCACCTTATTTCACTATTATGTCATCACATTTAACCATAAACCATCACATTTACTTTAAAAATGTTGGTCTTTTATTTAAATACTTTGATTAAAAGCAATAAAAGTAAATGATGTGAATTCGTGCTTAATTTATTATTCTTAGTGTATTTTATATGGTTTTATTAATGATAAACTAATTCCTGATGATAGGTGTTTCCATACATTGGATCAAGATCAAATGGCTTGAGATTTCAACACTCATTTGGGCACTCGTTCCCATATTTTTGCACAAGAGAGCCATCTAGAAATTACATATCAGGAAAATCCGACCCTTCATCCAGTATCCTGAATTTATTTGAGACATATCCAGACCTCCATCTGGCCCTTATTACAGAACTCAGAGTGCAACAGATTTGGTCGTTATCATACTGGCAGACGTTTTCAGGAAAAACTAGAACATGGGTTTTTTACCCATTATCGCCCTCTTGTTATGGCTCCTATTTTATTTTAATTTAGACAGTTAAATCTAGATTCTATATTCAAGCTATGATTTTAAGACTCGTTGCATATTAATAGAATAGTTAAACAATTTTCTGGTTTTGAGAGAGAGACAACCCTTTCAGTGGTCGACCTCTCAAACTCTATATATACTTGAGCTTGCTAGCATGATAAGAGAGAGACCCAGAGAAATAATTTGAGTACTCTGTGTAAAACTCGGCTCTGACGTTATTCAATTTATAAGTTAAGATGAGCTTATGATAAATTTGTGCGTTGGAGTACCACAACTACTCGGGGGGACCACCAGTAGTCTGTGTGTCTCATTTCATTGTTTATTTAGATTTCTAACCTCTCTTTTGCAGGAGTTGTTCTAATTTCTCTTTACATTCATCCTCTTATAATTTCTCTGTATAATCCATTTCCTTATAACTTTTCTAATTTCCATTTACTATTCTAATCTCTTTTTGCAGTCATTTTCTTATAATCTCCTTTTTGTATTTGTAGTTGTAGTAATCACTCTTTTTAATTGTAACTTCACTATATGTATTCACTTGAATTATTCACACCATGTTGTAAATATAAATCTTCTTTGTAAAGTGATCACTAAGAATTGTGCATGTTCATTAAGAGGTTGTTCATAGCCATTTAAATTAGATTAAGCTAACCCCTGCAGGATTGTGTGATCATTATATCTTTGTCGAAATATTTCTAGTTTAAGTATAACAACATTATTTCTGATTTTGAGAGAATAGTTCATCAGTCTAACTGGTTATAAGAATATGTGTTTAGTATATTGATATTCCTTGAATGGCAAAGTTTTCAGTAGATTGTTTTGTTTCTACTTTACATTTTTCTGTAAAAATCAATGTTCTAATCTGAATTGAGTAAATGAACCACAGAGTTAGATTTCCAAGTAAAAAGAGTAATTAGAATAGTAATCTTTCATGCCTAGGCTCATCTTTTGCATAATAGATTCTTTCACTAGTTTGTTATTTTGGTATCAGTTTCCAATTTTTCCCTTGTACTAATTTTTGCATCTTAGTTTTCTCGCATTTTAAATTGCCATTAGCTTTAAATCACCAACAGATAGATTAATGACCTAATTTGTGAGATATGGTCACTCCATGTCGGGTTTCTTCCCTAGGTGACGAATTGTTCTAGTTTGTTTAATCTCTTTATTATTTGAGTGTATTATCAACATTAGATTAGAATGCTAGATTATCTAGATCTGCACATGCAATGCTAGCACCTCGAAGCTTACGAGCCTTGGTTTGACAATTTAATGTCGAAATAGATAGAATATATTTCACTCGACAAAGGCATTAGAGCTTACCCCCCCCCCCTTAATGACAACTTTCCAAACTCCTAACATAGATCTAATTTTAGAAAACTTTGCTTATGTAAGAGACTTTGTAAAAATGTTTGCAACTTGATCTTCTATAGGAAAAAGAGAACTTCAATAACTCGATAAGGAATGATCTTTCTGATGAAGTGCATGTGTAGCTCGATGTGTTTGTTTCACTGATGTTGAATCGGATATTTGACAAGCTTGATGGAAATCTAATTGTCACACCAGAGGATGGTTATATGTTGTTGTTGGAATCCAAACTTTGAATGGATCTGTCAAAGCCACAAGGATTCTCGACTTTCATTAACCGCTGCTCAGTACTCTGCTACTGCTGAAGAAAGATAAATAACATGTTGTTTTTACAATCCCAAGTGGAAACTCTAGAACCAAGGTTGAAAACATAACCTACAGTAGACTTTCAATCGTCGGAGTTGTCAGCCCAATCTAAATCGGTGAAACTAACCAACAAAGAAGCCCCCCCATGACCTATAATGTATCCCAAAATGAACGATATTATAGACATACTAAATTATACTTTTAGATGTTTTCCAATGGATTTCATGGGGTGTTTTCGTATTCTGGGAAATAAGACCAACAACAAAGGAAATATCAGGATGAGTATGAGTCAAATATAGGAGGCGACCAACTAACTGACGGTACAAAGTGGCATCAAATTCGGGAGTAGTATAGGTGGCAACAAGTTTGACTCCATAGTGGAAGGGAGAAGGGGATGGTTTATAACCATCCATGTGAAAGTGATGAATAAGTTCAAAAGAATACGTAGACTGGGAAATAAAAATTCCTTCCTTTGTTTGCAATACTTGAGGCAAAGAAAATAATGCAAATAGCCTAAGTCTGTCATTTCATTTTTTTCTAAGGTTGGATTTCACATGGGTTAAATGTTTAGGGTCACTACCAGTGAGGATAAGGTCACCAACATAAGGAATAAGAATTATGATATGGATTCCTACTTTTTTGTTATAAACATTAGGGTTAGAAAGACATCTAGAAAAGTTGGTGTCAAGAAGAAAGTTGTCCATTTTTTCATACCAAGCGCTAGGATCCTGGTTAATACCATAAAGAGATTTCTTGAGGTGAAAAACAAGGTTGGAGTCATTTTGGACATAACCAAGAGGTTGTTCCATGTAGATTTATTCTTGCGAATCCCCATGCAAGAAGGAAGATTTAACATCCATCTGATGGACCTCCCATTTATGTGAAGCAGTAACGGATAGAAAAAGGCAGATGAAATTCATTTTTGCTACGGAGGAAAACGTTTCATTATATTTTATGCCTTCAACTTGAGAGAACCCTTTGGAAACTAGCTAGGCCTTGTGTCTTTCAATACTTTCATCTGATGCGTACTTAGTTCTATACACCCATTTACATCTGACAATATTTCTTCCTTTAGGAAGAGGTACAATATCCCAAGTATTGTTCGCCCTTAAAGAGCGATACTCTTCATTTATTGTTATGTACCAATCTGGATGACCTAAAGCTTCTACAAATGTATCTGGATCACGAGTCTCTGAAACTTGAGATAAAAGAGAAGAGGCTTGATTGAACTATGAATGTGTCCAAGACTAATCTGAAGGATTACCAATAAGATCATTAGTTGTTTCTTCTGTTGAACAAACCCATTTGGGAAGTGGTGGTGATAGTGCAGGTTCATGTTCAATGCACTCATCTAGAGGAAGGTGAGAAGGAGGAGGTGTATTTTCATCCTCATTGTCATCATCATCTGAAGAAGAAACCTAAATAGGAACATAATATGGCACAAATGTCGAAGATGGCTCATAGGTTGAATATGGAACAAATGCCAAATTAGGCTCGCAAACCAAGATGTTTTCATCAAATTTAACATATATTCTAATATTAATTTCTTTGGAATGAGGTTGAAGAAGTCAGTAGCCATTGAAATATTCAGAATATCCAACAGGAATGCACTTCTCACATTTAGGCTGCAATTTTTTCCTTTTTTCATCAAGAATGTGAGCCCATTCTACACTACAAAATACATGGAAGTGGCTTATGTTAGCACTCTGTAATTTCTAAGGTTGAGAAATAACTAGATAGAGGTAACTATTTCAACCAGCTTTAGATTGTATTCTGACCTATACAACYAGAGAGGGCTCTCTCACAACTRAAAAATACTCAAAAGATTTGGAAATTAGCTCACAAAGGTCAGATTCTAGTATAAGATGGGTTTTGTTTGGTTTTAAAAAGGCTGGTAGGAYAGGCATGAGAGAAAATACCATTGGGAAATGGAGTCAAGTGTTGAATATTAATGATAGTGAGTTAATAACAGATGGGTACTCTCTRAAAACAAAGGAAAAGTAGGCATTGTTTATCAACAAATAATGTTTAGATGACAGTAGAAACGAGAACAAGACAATCCATYGCAGTGAGATTAATTAAGAATTCACAATGTAACTTTAGAAGGAAAACAAAGAAGATACAGATTATCCTGGRTAGAGCACCGAATACAGATGAATTATGAACCAACAATCCTTTAAACATAATAAGTATTTACTACATGAATGGAGCATCAAATATGAATTCCAAACATATAATCTCAGTCAAATACTGGAAGAAAAAAACATTAATGGAAATGTGGATTACAGAGAAAGACRTGCTTAGAACATCACCGAGATGAATCTTTGTTTGATGAGAGTACTGGGCTTTGTATTAATTCATAAAAAACATTCAGRAAAATGATAAAGTCCAAATAGCCATCTCTRGCAGCAAGTCCCCCTTGTTTATTATGAATGAAACAATATATAGAATAAAATATCTCCTAAATTGTTCCAATAATTCTGGAATAAAATCCTAAATAACAACTAAAAATAAAACAATATCTCCAAATTATCTGTTGGAAATCTGCAAAATGATCCTCAATCTACTAATATTTTGTTTCTAAGTGTCTTCATTCCATTGACATCTGGAATGAGGTTGAAACTACCTCCATGAAATTTGTTTACTGTCCTCTCATCTTTGCCACCTGTCCTTTTTGAATTATTCGCCTCCCGAAACTCAAAACTAATAGGGTCCAAGGAAGTCTTTTATTCTCTCCCTCTGAGATAGATGTGTAACATCTAGGGGCATCTTTTGTAAATCATCTTGTTCTGAGAAAAAACCTCTCTCATTTTTTTGAAATTCATCTCCAGCTGTCTGGGATCTGGGTTTGAAAAAGATGTCTCAAACAAGAAAATCTTGAGTCTCGAAAAATAGGGATAAAATGTTCTCTTGATTATCCCAATATGTAACATCTATGATAAATTTGGGAGAGGTTATTTTTATTTGGTCCGTTCAGAGAAAAAACCTCTTTCAGTTTCTCAAAATTCATCCTGGTTTTCCCGGAAATCACTTCGTAAAATGACTGGTAGACTGCGTGAAAAAATGGTGTTTAGTTGGGGAAAGGTGGTTTTCGGAAGGGGGAAGGTAGTTTGAGGAGGGGGGAAGGTGGTTTTCAGGGGGGTGCGAAATGACAGGAGAGTGACAAGTGGAAAGAGTAAAATTGTTTTTCGAACACCCCCCCCCCTCAATTAAAGTTCGGATAGAAAGGTGGGGTCCGAAAAGATTATATGTCATCGATTTGTTTTGCATGAAACATGAAGTATGAAGTACAGGAGTGGGGATTTTAGACTTAGGATAGAGTTAGTATTAGTTTGAATTTTTTTTTTTATTATATTGTTATTTTAATATTTTTTATGTAATTAAACTTTGTTTTAATTTTTTATTATTTAGTTTTGTTTTGAATTATTTTATTTATATGTATTTTTTATTTTATTTTGTTGTGTGCTTTAATTTTTTATTTGTTTTAATAATGTTTTGTATTAAACTAATGTTTATTTAATTTTTTTATTTTTATTTTTAATTTATTATTAACATTATTATTATTATACTAACCTAATTAGTAGTTTTTTACTAATTATTAACAATATTAACCTAACTAATTAATTTTTATTATAAATTATCCTAGGTTATCTAATGACTTATTAAACTAGTTATTTTTGTTAGTTTAACCCAAGTCACCTAACATCATTTCATGCAGGGATGAAATTGGCGGGGGGGATGATGAAGTGGATGGTGTAATGGAATGAATGGTGGATGAGACGTGGCCCATAAGATGAACGGATAGGGGAGTGAGTGGCGCAGAAGTGAATGAAGGATTGGGTAAAATGGATAGCGGGAGAGGAAAGATTATCCAAGGAAACCAAGCAAGCCAAGAGATTTCTTCGTGAGAGCAACAACGGATAGAAACTAAATAATCAGATTTCCTATAATTTATGGGACCCTAACATGCTCCAATGGGGGATGGAAACACTTTTAATAAGTGTCAAGAACCATAGATCTCTAAATATGCAGACCAGTGCCTTATCCATTGGGTTGATCCCAAAACTTTATTCTACAACCTATACATGTTCTGATCTTCAATGAAAACCAAATCAAACTAAAAACTGAAATTTGAAATGCACACTAAACTAGAAACTGTAATGATTCTTACCTGGTAAGCTTATTTATGTACATATAATCTTATTCACTATTTTTAACAAAACTCAGAACTAGATCTTGTAAGGGTACTAGAAGCTGATTGTCAGCTTGATCTTCACAACAAAGAGATTTGGAACCATGAAAAACAAAAGAGGCACTGGAAATCGATTGGAAATATGAAGTGAAAAAATCCTCCATATAGATAGCTATGGGATCATGATAGACATGACCTATATCTTGATTTTCATCAAATTTAGGGTCATAATTGGGTATGGTACATATGCTTTTTATATGAATATACAGTTCCTAATATGGCTGCAAATTTTATGATGAAATTTGTAATGAGACTCTTGTTGAACAAGACCATGAAGTCGACTGCCTAATCAAGTCTATATCATAATTGATTTTAATCTCATAGCTACCTAATGGAACCTGACTTTGACTACACAAATCATTCAACACATCAGCTATTGGATCCTGTAGAGATTGAGATGACTGTTGCATTGGTTCTAGAGAAACTTCATAGTTTTGTATGTGCTTATCATTCAGGACATGATCAAGATTCTTCTTCAAAAACTGAAATGAATTAAAGCTTAATGGTACATAATTATTTTGCATTAACTCATAATTTTTTTCAGGCTCTAAGATTTCATGTGGGATTTGAAACTCAAGGTAGCTTAGCGTCTGCAATTTTGGAGCAAGAAAAACTTCTATATCATGAAAGACCTCCGCAATTAATTCATCAGAAAATTATGCATTCTTACTGTTGACAATTTTTTGGTCTGCTTGCTTATAGATTTCTCTCAAAAATTGGAATGAGGCAAGACGTAAAGGAAAATATCTTTCACTTACTTGAGAACTTTCTACATTTTCCTCATTGCTATCATAATTAATATGCACGGGTTGATTGTCATATTTGAGCTGCTGCAATTGAGCTTCTTCCTCCCAAATATATGTTGTTGATTGCTTTTAAGAGTCAACCTTGATGTATTTATCATCATATTGATCATACTTGGGTACATCATCCATATAAGAAATGTCATCAAGCATACACATTAGATAAACCGATTACTCCTCCACAAGCGCCTTTTGAGTTTATGATTTTTCCATGGCATGAAGTGAATACATAAAACAATCATTTTATGATCTATGATACCAAAGATAAGCAAGAAGATGATTTGGAGCAGTGAACCTTTCTTTTTCTGCAAAAAATGGAACATGGTGTTTTTTAACAAGTTCATCTCTCATGATAATCTTGTGCATAATTTCTTTCATTGTGCTTGCCAGAATGTCTAGTTTCACTTCTGAAGATGTCAGATGATCCTTCTCTATGTTTTCCTTTTCTTCTACCTTCAACTTTGACTTTTCTATCAGCAAATTAGCTTCTACATCGATTGCATTGTTCTACATTTCTTCCAGTGTTGTAGTATTCATTTCTCTTAAATGAAATTCCATTTCCGGATCAAAAGCATTCGGGTAGTGTAAGAGAGCTAAACCAGGAGGAGGTTTTATATCAGCAGGCATTGAATGATAGACTTGATTGAACCTGGATGAAAAATGTTGCACTATTTCTCCTAGTTGTCATTTCAAATGATCATATTCTTCTAAAATGAGAAAAAGATTCCTCTTCATCACCCATTTATTAAGGAAGACTTTCACAAACTGATTGAAATCACAAATGCTTGCAGCTGGAAATTTTTTGAACCATTCCTTAGCTTTATCTTGCAAAGATAGAGAAAAACTCCTGATACAGACATCATCTTCTTCAACCTCAAAAAGGTCAATAAAATGTTCAAAATCTTGAATGTATTTTTTAGTAGTAATGTTAACATATTCTCCATCAAACCTGGGAAGATATTTGTAATAATTTGCAGGGAAATCATGGAGTATAGGAGGTAAGACAAGAGGCTTGTATCTATCTGGAATATTAACAGGTGTAGGAGTATGTACATGAATTGTAAAATTAGGATTAATATTTTAAGGCTCAATAGGTTGAATATGATCAACATAAGTTTTAGCAGTATGATCTCGACCAGGATCGGGAAAAGAGAAGAAATAATTAAAAATAAATCCTATTATGTCTTGGATAAAATTGCAACTTGAATACATGATATTTCCAGATTGTCTTGTCATGTTTCAGGTTCTTCCTCCAATGGAGTCTTTGAATTGAAATTGATTTGGAGTCGTCAGGTAGATGATTCATCCTTCTTGTTTCTGATCATTGTCCACCATCAGTAATCAGATATGGAATTTGATATGCTTTTCTAAGGAACATTCCCCAGTGGATTCGCCAAAATGTTAGCACTCTGTAATTTCTAAGGCTAAGAAAGAAATGGATAGAAGTAACTATTTCAACCAGCTTTGGATTGTATTCTGACCTATACAACCAGAGAGGGCTCTCTCACAACTAAAAAATACTCAAAATAGTTTGCAATTAGCTCACAAAGGTCATATTTTGGTATAATATGGCTTTTGTTTGGTTTTAAAAAGATTGGTAGGACAAGCATGAGAGAAAATACCATTGGGAAATGGAGTCAAGTGATAAAGATTAATGATAGTGAGTTAATAATAGATGGGTACTCTCTGAAAACAAAGGCAAAGTAGGCACTTTTTTTAAGCAAATAATGTTTAGATGACAGCAGAAAAGAGAATGAGACAGTGCATCGGAGTGAGAGAAATTAAGAATTCTCAATGTAACTTTAGAAGGAAAACAGAGAAGATATAGATTACCCTGGATAGAGCACCGAATACAGATGAATTTCGAACCAGCAATCCTTTAAACATAATAAGTATTTACTACATGAATGGAGAATCAAATATGAATTCCAAACATATACTCTCAGTCAAATACTGGAAGAAACAAACATTAATAGAAATGTGGATTACAAAGAAAGGCATGCTTAGAACATCACCGTGATGAATCTTTGCTTCATGAGAGTATTGAGCTCTGTATTAATTCATAAAAAAAGTTCAGGAAAATGATACAGTCCAAATAGCCATCTCTGGCAGCAATTCCCCCTT
>JASDQU010243034.1:814-18391 GCA_032191745.1 Picea mariana
TTTTTATTTCCTTTACGTTTGGTTATTTTGCTATAAATATTTATTTTTCTTACATATAATAGATGTAAATCTCTATTTCATATGAAAATGTCTTAGGATTACATGTATATCTAATATGCATTTCTATATTCTTTCGTATTTAAGATTTTTTGAACCTAATATTCTTTATTCTCTGTCCTTCTTACTTCTTGTAGGAGGTTAGGAATTTTATAGGTGTGTAGGTGACTTGAATAAGTGGATAGAGACTTGACACTATGGGGGATTTCTTACATACTTCTCATTCTTTTATCTTTAGGGTTTTCTTAAGGTTTCAAGGTTACTTTTCTCTTAGGATTCTTTTGGGTGTTTCCATTATTGGACTATTTCCAGTTCTAGGTTGTGTTTTTTTTTTGTGGGTTGTTTCTAATTTTGGATTGTTTCTAGTTTTGAGTTAGTTCTATAAGGTTAAATTCCATTCTAATTACAGGCCATTGTCATTTTAATCCATTTTTATTGTAAAAGAAAAGAGAATTTACCTCTACAAGGAATTATATTTCGGAGTTTTTATCCCAGCTTAAGAAACTCTTTCTAGTTCATTAAATTGGATAATATATACCTTTTTTTTTTTGAAATTTCACATTTTAGTTCTAGGTAGGCCTTTAAGGCTCCAACTTGTGAACAACAACTCTGATACCATATGTAAGCCCTCTAAATACAAAGCCTCATAAAAATAAAAATAAATACATAAATTCTTTCTAACCTACTTCTTTAATTACTGTTCTAGCATAATAATTGACAATAATTGTCAGTTTAGAAGCATACTAACAACATACTAATAATTAACAATAGTATAATGATTAACTACAATATAATGATAACAATAAGCAAAAAATGCATAAGGTATTTGTCTCAACCTGATGCTCAACCTGAACCTGAAGTTGATGATGTTGTTGATGATGTTGAACCTTCCCAAATTGAGTATTAACCTCTCAGCCAACTAGGAACAGCCTCTCCGACTCCCTAGCTCCAGGAATCCTTACGGTTTCTTGGCCTCTGAGCCCAAAATTCCCAACAACAACTGTGCCCATGTGAGAGTCCTCAAGAAAAACTATTACAGCCAAAACTATTGTTTCCTCCCTCCTCCTTCTTTCTCCCCAAAATTTTCTCACCTTCCCATAAACCAAAATTATCCCAAAACCAAAAGATCCTCCTCTCCGAGTTCTCCCCTCCCCCTTATCTTCCTTCCTCGAATCCCTTACTCCAACCACTTTCCCCCCATTAATTTCTCAACCACCTTATCTATCCCATTAGTTACTTCATCTACCAATGTTAATAATATTATAATAAAGTCTCCATAAAGTCATTTTAATAATTAATTAAATTAATATTAATTATCCATGATAATTACATAGTCAATTAGGGTTGTTACAAACACGGGGATCTCTTGGTTCAATGACCATGTAGCTTTTGAGTCAAGCGAATGTCCTGGTCTAACCAACTTGACTGGCTCAATAAAATGCTCATCCCAGGGCCGTATAGTCAATCCACACACAGTTATCGGTCCCGTGGGGGAACGGCTAGTGTCCCTTTTTACTTTGTCGAGCCGGGGTGGGGAAAAGACTAAAACTAATGAATCGATGGGGCAAGGACTTTGAAGGGTAGGGAGTCGATCCAATGTCAAGCGTAGGGAGGATGGATATTGGGAATTAGTTGCTGAAGTCCCCAAGGATATTTCATACAGAACATTAATTCATTAGACAATTCTATCTAATATAATATTCAATATTTTAAAGGTAATAGTGTTCTGCTAAAATTATGGAACCGAAATTGCATGCAAAAATAAGGAAAAACACGGTTCGATTACAAGAAAATTCAAGGGAATTAAAAGGTGTAGGGTCAAGACAAGCATCGGGCGCCAAGGGAAAATATGGCAAGCTGCATAACGTATCACTTGAGTAGAGGATAAACATAAAAAGAAATAACAAAGGCATGTGATAACACTCATCTAGAGAACTGATTGCAGTAGCCATCATGGAACAGACATGCTACCCTCAACTCTTTTTTCTGCGATGTAGTAGTCACTAACTCTATCCTCGAGAAAAACCATAATACAAAACGTGCCAAAAAGAATGGAAACAGATACGCAATGCTGCATAACGCGCTTAGGAAAACGCCTAACTTTTTCTCTCTACTAAAAGGTTTGTTTACTGATCACATTTTCTTGGATTGAATGATTTTTGGGTTTTTTTGGTTTGTGGTCACCTTTCCCGCTCGACTGTTCTGTCAACCTTTACTATCAGGGCATAATTTATTTTATTTTTTAGCTGGAAAATGATTTCCCCAACAAACGAAGTTGTAAATGGGTGTTCTTACTTACATGGTGGAACCTTTAGGCACACTACAATGAAGGTTCATAAGCCTCTACAATGAAGCTCTTAGGAAAAACAATAACCAACAATAAGATAAATTCTAAAAGGGATTCCAACCTGAAAAGATCCAAATAATCTGGGAACTTCCATTTCCCCAACTAAATGTGATATCTAGCTTGGAGCACAGAGGCATTAGGATTTCATTGATTATTTCATAATATAATAACATCTTTAATTAGTTCTTTTTTATGCCACCTCAGTAACGCTCGGTATGATTTAGATTGAGTTTTGGGTTTGGTAAAATATCTAGTGAAGTGTGGAGCTTTGGGTTAAAGCCTAGCGATGGATTCGTCATAGTTTCAAGGTATAAGAGATATTGAAAAAAACACAAGAATCAATAAGCCACACAGACCAAATTAAATGGATAGAGGAAGGGGATCAGTCTGGAAATAGAAGGATCTCCAGAGAGGCAATGAGCATAATCAAGCAATCGAGCATAAATCATTCTTACTAACTGAACAATTTTTATTTCTTGCAGCAACAATCTCAAACAGATTCCAACTAATGTGCTAGAAATACACTACAATATTCATCATTATTAATATGCATATACAAAAAATTTGACTAAAATATAATGCAAATTTACACATGCGTACTGAATCCAAAGGTGAAGAACCCGAAGTCGTTGTCCTATGCCTGCGCTCCGTCCAACTCCTGGTGCCAACCGCCGAGACCTCACCGGTATCTCCCAGCCAACGTTAGGGGTACTCTTCTTCCCCCTGAGCCCCCCGAGTCGCAAAGGGGCCACACACACAATACCATAGAATGCTAGCTCCCAGCTCGCCTCACAAGATCGACCTAAGACTCGTTATCCGAGCTGGGTATCCCAACTCCCACAAGAAAATTTAGTCAAGATAAATTCTGATAGCATAACCTTATGCATACTAGACGTGATCCATACTCCTCCTCTGCCATCATTTTTATAGAGTTTTCTTAGTGATTAGTTTCCCAAACCCTCATTAGATTATTTTTATTAAATTTAATTAGGATAAACCTCCCCCGTACACATGTCACACAATCCTTTAGTTGCACCAGAAAATCTATTTATTAATTAATTAAATTTTCCTATTTCCCTCACCCACCTAAAAGCGTTCCTAAAAATGCTTCTCGGTGTCCCTTTATTCCCTTACATTTCTTAAATGACTAACCCCTTTCTTAAAACCTAGTTGAGTTCACAATTAGAAGGTTCCAAAGACTAGATTCCCTACTATATTAGACATTCCCCTTTTTCTTTAAGTTTCCGTTTTTATCTAAGTTCAAAATTAGCAAGTTTAGACATAAGCAACAATTTACGCTTTTAATAATTTAATCGTTCATTAAATTTTACTTTAATTATTAATGTTTGAATTTTTTTTACCCCCTTCTTGTTACATGTCCATTTAGTTTTTTTTTGTTCACATGTTCTACTTAGACCTAGGTTTTAAATTCACTAGGCTTGGCGACAGTTTTTAAGGGAAAAATTTAGTTATTAAACTTTACTCATACCATCATTCATTTTAAGGCCAACCAACTCGTAAGGAGGCATATTTTTCTAGGTACCAGTTTTATTAGCTTTCTTGAGTTAAAATCACGATGTTCTCTTTAAGACGCACTACGTGCTCCAAGGGTGCCACTCGCCTCTTGACTGAATTTGGTAGACGTCAAATCCCTGGAGTCAATACTCTGTCAGGTGACATTGTGGGAGACTAAGGGCCTCTAAGGAATAAGGACCCTGACTTATTACGTGCCCCTTAGAATCATCATGAGCAACTGTCACATTCTTCCCTCACGACATCCTGGATCTCTCAAACTAAGTAATTGTTAACCTACAGTTCAAGCCACGACGAGAGTGCTAGTAGGTTGTGGTAAGTTTTTTTCCACATCTCTCCCTCAATGTATTTGGTTGCGGCACGTGACCCCTTTACTTCAAATGTGAGTCTGGTTGGAAAGTTATCGTCATCCTACATCCACCAATGAAATGTGTCCGCGATAATAATCAACATAATAACATCTAGTCATATGTCACATCTGTAATATCAAAACCATTCACCCCATAATAGTCCACTCCCTGAATCGATATGGAGTCTAAGGAGATCCATCGTTGCCATCGACATCCTCTAACGTCTAGAGTCCTGCATACTCAGGAGAAACCAATCAATAGCACATGTCGATATAAATATAGAAAAATAACATATCATCATATCCACAACATCTCAGAATCATAATCAAAACAACCAATCGTATAATGAACCGGATCACTTGCATGCAAGTGTCCTCAAAGAATAAGTCCAATTAGGTGTGCATAGGAGCGAGATGTTACATACACCCCCTCTTGTTTTAAACTTTGTCCCGAATTTTCACAGTATATAAGTGTCGAAATAAAGTGTCTAAAAATATCAATATGTCTAGCTATCAAACAAAAATGGAAATTGCTGATGCATTTCATATGTGTCCTCCTAGGTCGTCTTGTGCGGACTATAGTTGTCCCATCGAACCTTGACCTGATCTACTGTTCGACGCCGTAGCTGTCGAATGCGATGGTCCATAATGCAGATTGGCTCCACCGTGAATGCACCCTCATCCGATACCTGCAACGAACTCATGTCAATCACATGTGTAGGATCACTATCATAATGTCTCAAAATAGATACATGAAAAACATCGTGCATGCGCCTCAAAGAATCAGGAAATGCTAGTCGATAAGCCACAGGCCCCTTCCTTTATACAACCTCGAAAGGTCCCATGAACCTAGGAGAGAGTTTAGCACCCTTTCCAAACTTGATCGAAATCTTATGCAGTTTTACCCACAAGAAGACTCGATCGCCAACTTCATAACTACGGTCAACAGGATGCGCATTGACATAACTCTTATGTCGATTCTGTGCTTCCTTGATCCTTTGTCTTATTGTTTGTATTTGATCTTTCATTTATTGGATCGCTAATGGTCCCACCAAGACCCTATCCTCAAGCTGATCCCAACTCAAAGGCATCTGACATGGTCGCTCATAAAGAAACTCAAATGGCAGCATCTTAATGGTGCTTTGATAACTGTTGTTATATGCAAATTCTACCAGTGGAAAGAATTCTTCCCAATTCTTTTTTTGGTCCATCACGTACATACGCAACATATCCTCCCAGATTTGGTTTGTTCGTTCGGTCTTCCCGTCTGTCTCCAGGTGATACACGGTACTATATTTAAGTTGAGTTCCCAAGGCCTCTTGGAAACTAGTCCAAAATTGTCCTGTAAACACTAATCCTCGATCATATATAATTCTCTTAGGTACACCATGCAACATCACTATCTCGATGATGAAAACTATAGCTATTTCCAGTGCTTGATACATTGTATGGATAGGAATAAAATGATCACTCTTTGTCAGAGTGTTGACTACCACAAAAATTGAGTCATGTCTCCTTGCCGTCAGTGACAATCCAACAATGAAATCCATCGAAATGACCTTCCATTTCGATTCTAGAATGGCGTGTGGCTGTAGTAATCATGTCGGATGTCTATGTTCAGCCTCCACCTGCTGACATGATAGACATCTTGCCACGTAGTTGACTATGTCCACTTTCATTCCTTTCCAGAAAAATAAGGGTTTAAGGTCTACCCTCATCTTCATGACTCCTGGGTGAGCTATGTACATTTCTCTATGAGCTTCGTTCAAGATCAAATTTCTCAACTCGTCATTGGGTGGTACGTAAATTTTATTATTAAATCTCAAAAATTTGTCACTGTCCATAGTAAATCCCTCAAATTTTGGTACCATCATGGTGTTTTGTCCAATAAAATACTCAACCTATTTATACTAGTCATCGTCGCGCTATAAAGTTAGAATCATTTCACATAGATTCCTCTGAAGAGGCATCATCGAAAATATGCGTGGTCTCCGACTCAACGCATTAGCCACTCTGTTCACTATTCCTTTTATGTAAGTAATCTCGAAATCATACTCACTAAGCAATTCCGACCAACGCCATTATCTCACCTTCAAGTCGCTTTGGGTGAAAATGTGTTGTAAACCACAATGGTCTGTTTTTAGTTCAAATTTTCGTCCGATCGGGTAGTGTCTCCAAAATCTCGAGGCATATACAATGGCTAACAACTCCAAATCACACGTCGCATAGTTCTCATCATGCCTTCTCAGCTTTCTTGAGATGTAAGCGATCACTCGAACATCTTGCATCAAGACTCCTCCCAAGCCTTCCTTGGATGCGTTAGTGCATACCAAGAAGTCCTCGTCCATGTCAGGGACCTTTAGTATCGACGCTGATGTCAACAACTCCTTAAGCCTCCGAAATACTTCCGCACATTTCTCGGTCCAAATAAACTTCTTGTTCTTCTTCTGCAATTCCGTAATCAGATTTTCTATCTTTGAAAAACCATTGACGAACCGTCGATAGTATCTCGCTAAACCCATGAAGCTACGGACTTCTATAACATTCGTCAGTGCAGGCCATTCCATAATAGTCTCGACCTTTGCTGGATCCACAATGATACCTTCGCTGGAGATGATATTCCCTAAATAATGAATCTTTGCTTGACAAAACGAGCATTTAGACAGTTTCCCAAACAATTTGTTCTCTCATAGAAAATGTAGTACCAGGAGAAAGTGTTCATCATGCTCCTCCATCGTCTAAGAATATATCAAAATATCATCAATGAATACTTGGATGAACTTGTCCAAGTATTCGCAGAACACCCCATTCATCAAACTCATAAATACCCCAGGGGCATTTGTTAGTCCAAATGGTAAAACAGTAAAATTGTAATGTCCAAACATCGTCTTAAAGGAGGTCTTAGGGATTTATTCCTCCTTGATCCATAACTGGTGATACCCTAATCTCAAGTCGATCTTTGAAAACACCGTCGCGCCTTTCATCTGATCAAACATATCGTCCATAATTGGCAATGGATACTAGTTCTTGATCATTGCCTTGTTCAATTGATGGTAGTCAATGGAGAGTCTCCACGACCCATCCTTCTTCCGTATGAAAATAAAGGCTCACCCCACGGTGACACACTTGGACGTATAAGTCCCATGTCCAGCAACTCCTTCAGTTGCATTTTTAACTCTTGTAACTCAGGGGTCGACATCTGATAAGGGGTCGACATCCAATAAGTCATTTTCGCTATTGATTCAGTTTCTGGTTTTAGGTCGATGGTAAATTCCAACTCCCTCTCAAGTGGCAACCCTGGTAACTCCTCTGGGAAGACATCCACAAAATCTCATACTACCGGAAGGTTTTCCAGTCCTTTTTCCACCCCTTTTTTGTTTAACGCAAGGATCACATATAGATTGCATCCCTTGCACATTCTCTTTCATAGCTATAGGGAAGAGATGAACCTTAGGGAGACTCCCTGGTTCCGACCTACAATCACGCATCTATGTCCCTCGTCATCGACCAAGCTCAACTGTTTCGTCTTACAGTTGAGTATCACCTCGTGCGATTCCAACCAGTCCATACTGATCACGATGTCATAAGACCCTAAGATCATGAGGTACAAGTTGGCCCTTGTGAAAAACTATCCTAAGTTAAGGATATAGCCCGTAACCTTCCCTTCAACCTTTTGTTTGGCTCCCGAAGCCATTTCTACAAAGATAAACTCGTCTTGTTTGACTTCCTTTACCTTAATTCTTTTCAGTGCTGCACCTGAAATAAAAATCTCTGTAACACCTGGATCTATCAAAATACTAAGGGTTTGGTCAACGATGATACTTGATGTCTCGAGAAAAGTAGACTGGTGCTTTGCCTAGCGATTATTCACCACTGCATAAATCTGATGGGCCTTGCCCAAATCCCCCACGGTAGTGGGTCTTACTAATCCAGATGCTCTGGTCCTCTCAACTGGGCAATCACATTGGTAATGTGGCTCTTCACATGTCCAACACCCTGTCTTTGATCCAGTACTCCTGGTACCTGAAGTAGAAGTTGCTTGCCCACTGACGTGGAACCCTGGTCTGTTCTACTGAACATGCCTAAATTGTTGTTGCGGTCTACGCTGCTGATGTTGTGGTCTTCTGTAGGGAGTCTGCTGCTAAGGCATTGGTCTCCATGGTGTAGTTAATGTGGATCCTCTCAGAATTCCACGATATCCTAGCGGATGTTTAGCTGGTGTCTGATGCTGCTGTGCACTAGATGACACATGTCCCGCTGGTCTCGCTGGATTCTTGCTCTGACCCCCGCTGATGAGATCTTCTTCTGCTACAAGGGCCTTCTAGACAACATCGTGCAAGGTTTGAGGCATCATAATCCTCACTTTTTCATGAATGCTGACATTAAGGCCGAACATGAACTTTTTGATCTTAAGTTTCTTGGTATTTAGGTGCGAATCATACCGAAGTAGCTCCATGAAATGAGCCTTATACTCGGGCACTGTACGATCGACCTGTCACAAGGCGTTGAACTCGTTGAGATGACGCTCAATGAATTCCTCAAACAAATATCTCTCCTAGAACCATTCCTCAAACATTTCCCATGACAAGTCTTCGACGACCATGTTCAATTGTGGCAAGAGCGTCTTCCACCATAGAAGAGCACTCCCCTTCAGTTGAAATACCTACATGTGGACCTTCATGTTGGAGGTATAGTTGCGAAGTGCAAAGAATATCACCATATTCTCCAACCATGCCTCGACGACTGCGCCGTCCGGGGCACCAAAGAACTCGGGAAATTTGACCTTCTCGAGTTCGCGGTGAATGCTACTAGTATCGGTCGGGGCGCGCGGTGGAGCCTTAGGAGGTGTTGACACCTTGGCCTCATCTCTATCCAAACAACTGATTAGGACCTCTGACATCCTCTGGAAGGACCTCATCAACCCAACCACATCTCCCATGACTATCTATTCTTGTCTGAGAACCTGTTCTTATCCTTGGGGATTAGACACCTAGGGCGTGGATGCTACTGGAGGCATCATGCCTCCTCCCCTAGCACCCCGTCGCCTGCCTCCACGACGACCTCTGACCATGATTACCTGCACGAATACAAATTAATTTAATTAGTGACATTTTATAATCAAGTATCTAATCAATGGAAGTCGTAGTGATCCCAAGTCGTGGGTTGAACCGGCTCTGATACCATATGTAATGACCCCCGCCGTTACGACAACATGCGATGCATAACAAGTACAAAATTTTTGAACGCAAGAAAAGAATGTCAATAATAAAATTAAGCATCGCAACTTGACAATGAACACAATGCACGCAAATCACGCGACATACAACACAATGGCCTAGCATACTAGCACATCATGCAGCTCAGGCAACGTACAAACATTCAATCAGGCGAAGAATAAAAATGACTAAGCTTACTGACAACATCAAGATCAACCAAACGAAACCAACAACAACGACACAAGTGACTAGAATGTTTACGGTGAGCAAGAAACCAATCATATTAAAACTTTACAGAACAATGTACAAAACATCAATTACAATGAACAACAACACCCTCATCGGGAAGCGCATGACCCAAGATAGGTATCATATGCACTTATCGATCAACATGCGCAATGATCCTATTTCAAGGAATCATGTTGCCACATTGCGACAAGCGCACTAGGAACCCAAGCGCAACGTAAATAACTCTAAACCTTCAACCAAACATAAAATCCAATGCTGCCTGAAACCAACTAGCACTATCACACATTATACGAACTATAATGAGAGAACTCCATTCAATTAAGCCAAACAAGACGTAAGGAAATCAACACATAAACATGGTTAAATTGCAACTATCTAGAAGTATCTTATTAGCATTTTACCATCCTAGGACTATTCAAGCTCAAGCATCCAACCTCAACTACTATGGAAATTTAAGATAGTACTTTTATGCCTTCCTTTAAAATAATACAACCCTTTAAACATCATAAAGAATAAAACAACTTATAATTAATAATTACAATTGTCCGATAAGGGTTCGATTGACGTCATTATTGAATTCAACATGTCCTTATTTATTTCCCTACTATAAGACAATTACAACTATTATAAGCGATAAACACAATGATCACCATTAAACCATTAATCTAATGCAAAGCTATTTGTTAAACTATTTGAAGGACTAAATGCCACAACCATAATGGGATTATTTTAACTGTTTAGAAAAGAGAAACAATTAAATCTATCATAAGATATAATTACCATATCCATCGTTTAACCACTAAAACTATTATATACCCAATTTATTCATTCGTTCAATATACATTCATTGTTTTCATTACATCGCTACCATAATCGCTATGATCACAATTTAACTATTAAACTGTGCAAAATAAATTAAACTATTATACGGGATAATTGCTATATTCATAATAAAATGGTTACATCACAACTGAAACTAACTATTAAACTATTAAAATTGTTACTATAATTGAACTATTATATAACTTATTATAATCACAATTAAAATGGGTACAATGGCTTATTTATTCACAGCTGTAATCACAACATCCATTATTAAAGCAATACATGTTATATAAAAATAGCCACGCAACTGTTTACTCAGAAATTGCAGATTACAACAAGGAAACCGCCACTGCCATTAACTATTGCTTTTGTCCTGACATCTCTGCCATAATAAATCGTTGCCATTCCTCCTAACATACAACGCCAATATAAACTCATTTTCACTCAAGCAAGGCAAATACCAAAAATTGGCAGTGCCACTTATTTTTGTGCAGTACACTCTGTTTTTAATTCCGTTCAACGAAAATTCTGGAGCGGAAATTGTATACATAAATTCAATTAATGGACAGTTCTATTTTAGAAAATATTCAATATTTTTTTTGGTAGCTGCGTTCTGCCAAATCTATGGAACACGGTGATCTCTTGGTTCAACGACTATGTAGATTCTGAGTCAAGCGAAGGTCCTGGTCTAACCAGCTTGACTGGCTCAAGAAAACGCTCGTCCCAGGGCCGTATAGTCAATCCACACACAGTTATCAGTCCCATGGGGGAACGACTAGTGTACCTTTTAACTTTGTTGAGCCAGGGTGGGGAAAAGACTAAAACTAATGAATCGACGAGGCAAGGAATTCGAAGGGAAGGAAGATGATCCGGTGTCAAGCGTAGGGACTATGGATATTGGGAATTAGTTGCTGAAGTCCCCAAGGATTTTGCATACAGAAAATTAATTAATTAGACAGTTCTATCTAATAGAATATTCAAGATTTTAAAGGTAACAGCGTTCTGCTAAAAATTTGGAACGAAAATTGCTTGCAGAAATAAGGAAAAAGATAGTTTTATTACAAGAAAAGTCAAGGTAATTAAAAGGTGTAGGATCGAGACAAGCATCGGGTTCCAAGGGAAAAGCTCGCAAGCTGCATAATGTATCACTGGAGTAGAGGCTAAACGAAAAAAGAAATAACAAAGGCATGAGATAACGCTCATCTAGAGAACTGATTGTAGTAGCCGTTGTGGAATGAACATGATACCCTCATCTATTTTGTCTTCGACATAACAGACACTAAGTCTATCCTCGATAAAAATTAGAATAAAAAACATGCCAAAAAGTATGGAAACAGATACACAGTGTTGCATAACGCGCTCAGGAAAACACCTAATTTTTTCGCTCTACTAAAAAGATTTTTTATTGATCACATTTTCCCAGATTGAATGATTGTTGGGTTTGTTTGGTTTGTGGTCACCTTTCTCACTCGATTGTTCTGTTAACCTTTACTGTCAGGGCTGACTTTATTTTATTTTTCAGCTCGAAAATGCTTTCCCCGACAAATGAAGTTGTAAATGGGGGGTTCTTACTTACACGGTGGAACCTTTAGGAACACTACAACGAAGGTTCATAAGCCTAAAAAATGAAGCACTCGGGAAAAACATAACCAACAATAAGATAAAGTCTAAAAGGGATTCCAACCCAAAGAGATCCAAATAATCTGGGAACAACCATTTCCCCAACTAAATGATATATCTAGCTTGGAGCACAGAGGCATTAGGATTTCATTGATTATTTCATAATATAATAACATCTTCAATTAGTTATTTTGTTAGGCCACCTCATTAATACTCGGTTTGATTTAGATTGAGTTTTGGGTTTGATAAAATATCTGGTGAAGTGTGGAGATTTGGGTTAAAGCCTAGCGATGGATTTGTCACAGTTTCAAGGTATAAGTGATATTGAAAAAAAAGAAAGAATCAATAAGCCACATAGAACAAATTAAATGGATAGAGGAAGGGGATCAGGCTGGAAACAAAAGGATCTCCAGAGAGGCAACAAGCTTACTCAAGCAATCAACCATAAATCCTTCTTACTAACTGAACAATTTTTATTTCTTGCAACAACAATCTCAAATAGATTCCAACTAATGTGTCAGAAATACACTACAATATTCATCATTATTAATATTCATATATAGAAAATTTGACTAAAATACATTACAAATTTACACATGCGTACCGAATCCGAAGTTGACGAACCCAAAGTCGTTGTCCTACGCCTACACTCTGTCTAACTCCCGCTTGCCAACCACTAAGACCTCACCGGTACCTCCCAGCCAACGCTAGAGGTACTCTTCTCCCTCCTGAGCCCGTCACGCCGCAAAGGGACCATGCACACAATGCCATAGAATGCTATCTCCCATCTCACCTCGCAAGGTCGAGCTACCACTCATTATCCGAGCTGGGTATCCCACTCCCACAAGAAAATCCAGTCAATATAAATTCCGGCAGCGTAACCTTACGCATACCAAACGTGATCCATACTCCTCCTCCGCCATCCTTTTTATATAGTTTTCTTAGTGATTAGTTTCCCAAACCCTCATTAGCTTCTTTTTATTAAATTTAATTAGGATAAACCTCCACCGTACGCATGTCACCCGATCCCTTAGTTGCATTAGAAAATCAATTTATTAAGTAATTAAATTTGCCTATTTCCCTCACCAACCTAAAAGTGTTCTTAAAAACGCTCCTCGATGTCCCTTTATTCCCTTACATTTATTAAATGATTGACGTCTTTCTTAAAACCTAGTTGAGTTTACAATTAGAAGGTTCCAAAGACTAGATTCCCTACTTTGTTGGAGATTCCCCTTTTTCTTTAAGTTTCCCTTTTTATCTAAGTTCAGAATGAGCAAGTTTAGACATAAACAACAATTTACCCTTTTAATAATTTAACTGTTCATTAAATTTTACTTTAATTATTAATGTTTGAATTTTCTTTACCCCCTTCTTGTTACATGTCCATTTAGTTTTTTTTTGTTCACATGTTCTACTTAGACCTAGGTGTTAAATTCACTAGGCTTAGCGATAGATTTTAAGGGAAAATTTTAGTTATTCAACTTTACTCATACCATCATTCATTTTAAGGTCGATCAGGTCCTTCAGAGGCATAGTTTTCTAGGTACTAGGTTTATTAACTTGCCTGAGTTAAAATTGCGACATGCCCTTCAAGACGCACTACGTGCTCCAAGGGTGCCACTCGCTTGCATTCTGATTTTATTTGCACGACGTGCCCTTCAAGACGCACTACGTGCTCCAAGGGTGACACTTGCCTCTTGACTGAATTTGGTAGACATCAAACCCCTAGAGTCAATACTCCATCAGGTGACCTTGTGGGAGACTAAGGGCCTCTAAGGAATAAGGACCCTACCTTATTGTGCACCCCTTAGAATCATCATGAGCAACTGTCACAGTCTACGCGCATGACATCATGGATCTCTCGAACTAGGCAATCATTAACCTACAGTTCGAGCCACGATGAGAGTGCTAGTAGGTTGTGGTAGGGTTGCTGCGGCACCTCTCCCTCAATGTCTCTGATTGCGGTATGTGACCCCTTTACTTCAAATGTGAGTCTGGTTGGAAAGCTATCATTAGCCTTCATTCACCAATGAAACGTGTCAGCGATAACATTCAACATCATAATATCTAGTCATATGTCACATCTGTAATATTAAAAACATTCAACCCATAACATTCCTCTCCTTGACTTGATCCAGAGTCCAAGGAGATCCATCGTTTCCATCGACATCCTCTAATGTCAAAAGTCCTTCACACTCAGGAGAAACCAACATAATGTTGTGAGTCCTAATGTATTAAGACATATGAATGTGGAACACTTAGAATACAAGTACAATATATTAAACTGAGGATTGGCATTAGTAGAAGTAAATGTAATGCCCACAAAGAGCATCTTTCTAGTTAAGCGACAAGTGGCACTCCAAGAGAAATATAGGAAAGAGTATGTAAGTGAATCCATAAGAAAGTGTAAGAGAATATGCAATAGATGGAATCAAGTGACCCAACTTAGAATGCATGTGGCATTCAAACATGAACTTTCAAATTCTATAAGTTGTATCTAGTAAATGAAAGAGATACGATCTATTTGAGAACTCATATCTTTGTGTGGGTCATCATCTGCGCCACATGAATATCCTTTATGTTCCACATTGATGCTCTTTTATGTCCTCTGGTCTTGGGCTTTCATTTTTCACAACTGATATCGGATCCATGGTGGCTGGAACTATGAAGAGACAAGAGAGAGCCAACTTGGGTCTCCATTATGGCTCTGAGTATAAGAGATCCAAGTAAACCTTCATAGAATATATGTTATCTCAATCTCTTTTTTTCTTCACAACTGGTATCAGATCTATGAGAGCATGAGAGTTGTGTGAGCCATGACACAATGATATGATTTGACTAGAGGTTGAAATTTTTTTGTCACCCTTGCAATGTGAGAGAAAGTATGTGTGTCGTCAATCCAAGAGGGTATAGTTATTAGAGCCATGGAGAGATTTGGATGGCTTTGAGATTTTCTGATATTTGTAAGTGTTTCTTTCTTTTCTCTGATAGCCATGGAGGGTTGTGTGGCTCATTGTGCAACTTTGTGTGTGTAGATGTAATGCTGGTGAGAAGTGGAAGGTGTTGTGTAGGCTCAATGAAATGGGAATTTTACCTGAGCTGATGAGTTTTTGGGAATTGTAGTAAAATTAGGCAACATGGTTGGAGAGAAACATTATGTATATCTCTCAACACTAAAATTTGTTGGTTCAAACTTTTTCTCCAATGTTGGGTTGAATATGGAAAAAATATTTGTTGGTTGAAGATAATGCATCTGTGTGAGAAGACATTGTTGGAAAGGAGGAAACCATATTGAGAGGTTGTATGCAGTGGGATGCAGATTGCAAAGAAGCAATGGAGAGTGGCAGCATGGTGTGATGGTGGAATAACATATAATGCAACATTTTCATTCATGGGATCAACATCCAATATGCATCGAGATCTAGGATCAACCCTGTCCCAAACGAGCTTGGAAATATTCACGAGTTGATTGTATTGTAAGTTCTCTTTATCTCTATGCACCCATACTTATTAACATAGGACCATTTTAATCTCTAATTTCTTAAGTGTATAGAAGGATAAACAATCTTTCACAACAAGGTTGAAATTCTTGACTTGTAGTAGATCTAAAGATTTCAAGGCCATTTTTTCTTTCATTTCTCTGAAGTGTTGAAGATGTCCCTCATCTTAGTTACATAGTACAAAAAACTTCGCTTCTCTTTGCTCGGTGAAAAAAATTTCCAAACCAAATTGTTTCACATTTTCTTGCTTATAACCTACCTCATATATTTAGTTCTTTAAAAGGGATCAAAATTGCTAAAGAGCTAGATTTCCTCTTTTTGCATGGAATGCATATGCTATCATGCATATGTTATTTCTGTCAACTTGACAAGATATATTGACAAGTCATCAGTTTTTTTTCCTTGTAGGCAAACAATTTCATTCAATCTATGGTTGATTATTTCTTCATATATAGTACATGAAAAAATGATTTCCTTGATTACTCAAAGCAACAACAAGTCTGCTAAAACCAAAGTCTATTGTAGATTTGGACAAGCTAGATAGAAGTTATGGGCCATGCGCAGTGAATAGTTTCCATGTACCTCATTTATGTATTCAAAATAAAGCCCCAAGCTCTCAGATATAACGCTCAATAGAATCCTTGCAATATCTCTGCTCCTAAATTCCACGCGGTTGGGTGGATTGTGGACCGTTAGAGCCAGAAGCAAAACAATGGGAAAATGCAGCGCATTCCATATAGAAACTTCTAGATAATTTCATTTACCCAATTTTCTAAGACTGTCAATGCTCATGATAAGCGGAATGAGATTTTTTAGCTCCCCGATCACCTTGATGAAGAGCCCGAGCTCCTTCGAACTGATATCGTGTATGATATGATGATTTTATTTTTGTTATATATATCTAGAATTCTGGCATTGCATTTTTCATTGATTCTAGCATTAACTTCTCCAAATAATTGACAACATTAATGATTCTTTCTATTGATATTGATCAACTTCGTAGATTGTATGAAATGATCGATGAAAATGGTAGATAAGAGGCCAATTGTGAATGAACTTCACCTAAATGCATAAGGGGATGGGAAATTTGGAAACAACGAAATTAAACACCATGATGTACACTATAGGATAACAATTTATAGCATTAAACACGTTGATGTCAAAGAATCCAGAGCTTCCCATCAAACATTGCATAGACTGTACATAGAGACAAAGATGAGCAATATAGGTTAATTTTATTTATTTTTTATTTTTTTAAATGTCACGTCCAAAAATTGGATTTAATATATAATTTTGTTTTAATATTATGAGAAATTTAGAAATGTAGAAAAATTTAATTAAAGTCAATGATGTTTGACTTTTGAATCTATCTCTATATATCATGTCGGAGGCAAGTATAATAATAATAATAATAATAATAATAATAATAATAATAATAATAATAATAATCTAATTTTAAGGTCATGGCCAAGCTAGACACCAAATTGGTGTATGATGTTGATTTTTCAATAAGCTAGGTTAAGCATGTAGTTCATTTCAATTTTCATTTGTCTTAACCATAAACAAGAATGTTGCAGCAACCAAGATCACAAGAACAAACACCATGCACAAGAACAAAAGAAGTATCCTCAGAAACCCTTCTCAACAAGGGAAGAAAACCCAGCCAAATCCTTTGTTATATTCTTCAAGAGAAAGACCTTCACCACCAATAAGACTTAGGACACAAGAGGGTGCTCAAACCCTAGAAGACTAGCGCCCAAGAGAGGTGCACACTTTTCCCAAGAGGATGTACTTGCTGAAATTTCCAAACTTGTGTGAAGCATATGATTCCACAATGGGGAATCTTCCTTTACTTATATTAGACTTGTCCTATCAACATAA
>JASDQU010243034.1:20344-34539 GCA_032191745.1 Picea mariana
ATGATGCTGAACCTTCCCAAACTGAGTATCAACCTCTCAGCCAACTAGGAACATCCTCTTCGTCTCCCTAGCTCCAAGAATCCTTACAGTTTCCTGGCCCCCGAGCCCAAAATTCTTATCAACAACTGTGCCCATGTGAGAGTCCTCAAGAAAAACTGTTGCATCTGAAACTATTGTTTTCTCCCTACCTCCTTCTTTCCCCCCAAAATTTTCTCACCTTCCCACAAACCAAAATTATCCCAAAACCAAAAGATCCTCCTCTCAGAGTTCTCCCCTCCCCCTTATCTTCCTTCCTCGAATCCCTTACTCCAACCGCCTTCCCCCCATTAATTCCTCAACCACCTTATCTATCCCATTAATTACTTCATCTACCAATGTTAATAATATTCTAAGAAAGTCTCCATAAAGTCATTTTAATAATTAATTAAATTAATATTAATTATTCATGATAATTACATAGTCAATTAGGGTTGTTACAAACACAGGGATCTCTTGGTTCAATGACCATGTAGCTTCTGAGTCAAGCGAATGTCCTGGTCTAACCAGCTTGACTGGTTCAATAAAATGCTCATCCCAGGGTCGTATAGTCAATCCACACACAGTTATCGGTCCCATGGGGGAACGACTAGTGTCCCTTTTTACTTTGCCGAGCCGGGGTGGGGAAAAGACGAAAACTAATGAATCGATGGGGCAAGGACTTTGAAGGGCAGGGAGTCGATCCAATGTTACACGTAGGGAGGATGGATATTGGGAATTAGCTGCTGAAGTCCCCAAGGATATTTCATACAGAACATTAATTCATTAGACAGTTCTATCTAATATAATATTCAATATTTTAAAGGTAATAGCATTCTGCTAAAATTATGGAACCGAAATTGCATGCAAAAATAAGGAAAAACACAGTTTGATTACAAGAAAATTCAAGGGAATTAAAAGGTGTAGGGTCGAGACAAGCATCAGGTGCCAAGGGAAAATCTGGCAAGCTACATAACGTATCACTGGAGTAGAGGATATACATAAAAAGAAATAACAAAGGCATGAGATAACACTTATCTAGAGAACTGATTGCAGTAGCCACCGTGGAATGAACACGCTACCCTCAATTCTTTTTTCTATGATGTAGCAGTCACTAACTCTATCCTCGAGAAAAATCAGAATACAAAACGTGCCAAAAAGAATGGAAACAGATACGCAATGCTGCATAACGCGCTCATGAAAACGCCTAACTTTTTCTCTCTACTAAAAGGTTTGTTTACTGATCACATTTTCTTGGATTGAATGATTTTTGGGTTTTTTTGGTTTGTGGTCACCTTTCCCGCTCGACTGTTCTGTCAACCTTTACTATCAGGGCAGAATTTATTTTATTTTTCAGCTGGAAAATGATTTCCCCAACAAATGAAGTTGTAAATGGGTGTTCTTACTTACACAGTGGAACCTTTAGGCACACTACAATGAAGGTTCATAAGCCTCGACAATGAAGTTCTTAGGAAAAACAATAACCAACAATAAAATAAATTCTAAAAGGGATTCCAACCTAAAAAGATCCAAATAATTTGGGAACGTCCAATTCCCCAACTAAATGAGATATCTAGCTTGGAGCATAGAGGCATTAGGATTTCATTGATTATTTAAGAATATAATAACATCTTCAATTACTTCTTTTTTATGCCACCTCAGTAATGCTCGGTATGATTTAGATTGAGTTTTGGGTTTGGTAAAATATCTAGTGAAGTGTGGAGCTTTGGGTTAAAGCCTAGTGATGGATTCATCACAGTTTCAAGGTATAAGGGCTATTGAAAAAAAAACAAGAATCAATAAGCCACACAGACCAAATTAAATGGATAGAGGAAGGGGATCAATCTGGAAACATAAGGATCTCTAGAGAGGTAATGAGCGTAATCAAGAAATCAAGCATAGATCCTTCTTACTAACTGAACAATTTTTATTTCTTGCAGCAACAATCTCAAACAGATTCCAACTAATGTGCTGGAAATACACTACAATATTCATTATTATTAATATTCATATACAAAAAATTTGACTAAAATACAATGCAAATTTACACATGCGTACTGAATCCAAAGGTGAAGAACCCGAAGTCGTTGTCATGTGCCTGCGCTTTGTCCAACTCCCGCTTGCCAACCGTTGAGACCTCACCGATACCTCCCAGCCAATGTTAGGGGTACTCTTCTCCCCCCTGACCCCCCCGAGTTGCAAAGGGGCCACACACACAATACCATAGAATGCTAGCTCCCAAATTGCCTCGCAAGGTCGAGTTATGACTCATTATCCGAGCTGGGTATCCCAACTCCCACAAGAAAATTCAGTCAAGATAAATTTTGACAGCGTAACCTTACGCATACCAGAAGTGATCCATACTCCTCCTCTGCCATCCTTTTTATAGAGTTTTCTTAGTGATTAGTTTCCCAAACCCTCATTAGATTCTTTTTATTAAATTTAATTAGGATAAACCTCCCCCGTACACATGTCACACGATCCCTTAGTTGCACCAGAAAATCTATTCATTAATTAATTAAATTTGCCTATTTCCCTCACCCACCTAAAAGCATTCCTAAAAACGCTCCTCGGTGTCCCTTTATTCCCTTACATTTCTTAAATGACTAACCCCTTTCTTAAAACCTAGTTGAGTTCACAATTAGAATGTTCCAAAGACTAGATTCCCTACTATGTTAGACATTCCCCTTTTTCTTTAAGTTTTCGTTTTTATCTAAGTTCAGAATTAGCAAGTTTAGACATAAGAAACAATTTACGCTTTTAATAATTTAATCCTTCATTAAATTTTACTTTAATTATTAATGTTTGAATTTTCTTTACCCCCTTCTTGTTACATGTCCATTTAGTTTTTTTTTTGTTCACATGTTCTACTTAGACCTAGGTTTTAAATTCACTAGGCTTGGTGACAGTTTTTAAGGGAAAAATTTAGTTATTAAACTTTACTCATACTATCATTCAATTTAAGGTCGACCAGGTCATAAGGAGGCATAGTTTTCTAGGTACTAGGTTTATTAACTTGCTTGAGTTAAAATTGTGACGTGCTCTTCAAGACGCACTACGTGCTCCAAGGGTGCCACTCGCCTCTTGACTGAATTTGGTAGATGTCAAACCCCTAGAGTCAATACTCTGTCAGGTGACATTGTGGGAGACTAAGGGCCTCTAAGGAATAAGGACCTTGACTTATTGCGCGCCCCTTAGAATCATCGTGAGCAACTGTCACATTCTTCCCTCACGACATCCTGTATCTCTCGAACTAAGTAATCGTTAACCTACAGTTCGAGCCACGATGGGAGTGCTAGTAGGTTGTGGCAGGTTTTTTCCACACCTCTCCCTCAATGTATTTGGTTGCGGTATGTGACCCTTTTACTCCAAATGTGAGTCTGGTTGGAAATCTATTGTCATCTTGCATCCACCAATGAAATGTGTCAGCTATAATAATCAACATCATAATATCTAGTCATATGTCACATCTGTAATATCAAAACCATTCAACCCATAATAGTCCACTCCCTGAATCGATATGGAGTCTAAGGAGATCCATCGTTGCCATCGACATCCTCTAATGTCTAAAGTCCTGCATACTCAGGAGAAACCAATCAATAACACATATCGATATAAATATAGAAAAATAACATATCATCATATCCACAACATCTCAGAATCATAATCAAAACAACCAATCGTATAATGAACTGGATCACTTGCATGCAAGTGTCCTCAAAGAATAAGTCCAATCAGGTGTGCATAGGAGTGAGATGTTACATACAACCCCTCTTGTTTTAAACTTTGTCCCGAATTTTCACAATATATAAGTGCCGAAATAAAGTGTCTAACAATATCAATATGTCTAGCTATCAAACAAAACTGGAAATTGCTGATGCATTTCATATGCATCCTCCTAGGTCGTCGAGTGCGGACTATAGTTGTCCCATCGGACCTTGACCTGATCTACCGTTCGACGCCATAGCTGTCGAATGCGATGGTCCATAATGCAGATTGGCTCCGCCGTGAGCGCACCCTCATCCGATACCAGCAACGAACTCATGTCAATCACATATGTAGGATCACTATCATAATGTCTCAAAACAGATACGTGAAAAACATCATGCATGCGCCTCAAAGAATCAGGCAATGCTAGTCGGTAAGCCATGGGCCCCTTCCTTTCCACAACCTTGAAAGGTCCCACGAACCTAGGAGAGAGTTTAGCACCCTTTCCAAACTTGATCGAAATCTTATGCGGTTTTACCCGCAAGAAGACTCGATCGCCAACTTCATTACTACGGTCGACAAGATGCGCATCGACATAACTCTTATGTCGATCCTGTGCTTCCTTGATCCTTTGTCTTATTGTTTGTATTTGATCTTTCATTTATTGGATCGCTTCTAGTCCCACTAGGACCCTATCCTCAAGCCAATCCCAACTCAAAGGCATCTAACACGGTCGCTCATAAAGAAACTCGAATGGCACCATTTTAATGGTGCTTTGATAACTGTTGTTATATGCAAATTATACCAGTGGGAAGAATTCTTCCCAATGCTTTTTTTGGTCCATCACGTACATAGAAGTTGATCGCCCACTGACGTGGAACCCTGGTATGTTCTGCTAAACATGCCTAAATTGTTGTTGCGGTCTACGTTGCTGATGATGTTGTGGTCTTCTGTAGGGAGTCTGTTGCTAAGGCATTGGTCTCCATGGTGTAGTTAATGTGGATCCTCTCAGAATTCCACGATATCTTGGCGGATGTCTAGCTGGTGTCTGATGTTGTTGTACATTAGATGACGCATGTCCCGCTGGTCTTGCTGGATTCTTGCTCTGATCCCCGCTGATGAGCTCTTCATCTTCTATGAGGGCCTTCTAGACAACATCGTGCAAGGTTTGAGGCATCAGAATCCTCATTTTTTCACGAATGCTGACATTAAGGATGAACATGAACTTTTTGACCTTAAGTTTCTTGGTATTCAGGTGCGAAGTATACCGAAGTAGCTCCATGAAATGAGCCTCATACTCGGGCACCGTACGGTCGACCTGTCGCAAGGTGTTGAACTCGTTGAGATGACGCTCAATGAATTCCTCAAACAGATACCTCTCCCAGAACCATTCCTCGAACATTTCCCATGACATGTCTTCGACAACCATGTTCAATTGCGGCGAGAGCGTCTTCCACCATAGAAGAGCACTCCCCTTCAGTTGAAATACCTACATACGGACCTTCATGTTGGAGGTATAGTCGTGAAGTGAAAATCACATCACCATATTCTCTAACCATGCCTCGGTGACTACGTCGTCCGGGGCACCAAAGAACTCGGGAAATTTGACCTTCTTGAGTTCGCGGTGAATGCTACCAGTATTGGCCGGGGTGCATGGTGGACCCTCAGGAGGTGCTGACACCCTGGCCTCATCTCTATCCAAACAGCTGATCAAGACCTCTGACATCCTCTAGAAGGACCTCATCAACCCAACCACATCTCCCATGACTATCTATTCTTGTCCGACAACCTGTTCTTCTCTTTGGGGGTTAGACCCATGGGGCATGGATGCTACTGGAGGCATCACGCCTCCTCCCCTAGCACCCCGCCACCTACCTCCGTGGCGACCTCTGACCATGATTACCTGCACGAATACAAATCAATTTAATTAGCGACATTTTATAATCAAGTATCTAATCAATGGAAGTTGTAGTGATCCCAAGTCATGGGTTGAACCGGCTCTGATACCATATGTAACGACCCCCGCCATTATGACAACATGCAACCCATAACAAGTACAAAATTTTTGAACGCAAGGAAAGAATGCCAATAATAAAATCAAGCATCGCAACTTGACAATGAACACAATGCATGCAAATCACGTGACATACAACACAACGGCCTAGCATACTAACACATCATGCAGCTTAGGCAACGTACAAACATTCAATCAGGAGAAGAATAAAAACGACTAAGATTACTGACAACATCAAGATCAACCAAACGAAACCAACACCAACGACACAAGTGACTAGAACGTTTACGGTGAGCAGGAAACCAATCATATTAAAACTTTACAGAACCATGTACAAAACATCAATTACAATGAATAACAACACTCTCATCGGGAAGTGCATGACCCAAGACAGGTATCAGATGTGCTTATCGATCAACGCGCGCAATGATCCTATTTCAAGGAATCATGTCGCCACATTGTGACAAGCGCACTAGGAACCCAAGCACAACGTAAATAACTCTAAACCTTCAACCAAATATAAAATCCAATGCTGCCCGAAACCAACTAGCACTATCACACATTATACGAACTATAATGAGATAAATCCATTCAATTAAGCCAAGCAAGACGTAAGGAAATCGACACATAAACATGGTTAAATTGCAACTATCTAGAAGTATCTTATTAGCATTTTACCATCCTAGGACTATTCAAGCTCAAGCATCCAACCTCAGCTACTATGGAAACTTAAGATAGTACTTCCATGCCTTCCTTTAAATAAATACAAACCTTTAAACATCATAAAGAATAAAACAACTTATAATTAATAATTACAATCTGTAAAGGCGATTACAACTATTATAAGTGATAAACACAATGATCACCATTAAAACATTAATCTAATGCAAAGCTATTTGTTAAACTATTTGAAGGACTAAATTCCATAACCATAATGGGATTATTTTAACTGTTGTGAAAAGAGAAACGATTAAATCTATCATAAGATATAATTACCATATCCATCGTTTAACCACTAAAACTGTTATATACCCAGTTTATTCATTCGTTCAATATACATTCATTGTTTTCATTACATCGCTACCATACTTTCTATGATCACAATTTAACTATTAAACTGCGCAAAATAAATTAAACTATTATACGGGATAATTGCTATATTCATAATTAAATTCATAATGAAACGATTATATCACAACTGAAACTGAAACTATTAAACTATTAAAATTGTTACTATAATTGAACTGTTATATAGATTATTATAATCACAATTAAAATGGGTACAATGGCTTATTTATTCACAGTTGTAGTCACAACATCCATTATTAAACAATAAATGTTATATAAAAATAGCCACGCAGCTGTTTACTCAGAAATTGCAGAATACAACAAGGAAACTGCCACTGCCATTAACTATTGCTTCTATCCTGACATCTCTGCCATAATAAATCGCTGCCATTCCTCCTAACATACAACGCCAATATAAACTAATTTTCACTCAAGCAAGGCATATAACCAAAACTGGCAGTGCAATGTATTGTTGTGCAGTACACTCTGTTTTTAATTGTGTTCAACAAAAATTATGGAGCGGAAATTGTATACATAAATTCAATTAATGGACAGTTCTATTTTAGAAAATATTCAAGATTTTTTTTGGTAGATGCGTTCTACCAAATCTATGGAACACGATGATCTATTGGTTCAATGACCATGTAGCTTCTGAGTCAAGTGAAGGACCTGGTCTAACCAGCTTGACCGGCTCAAGAAAATGCTCATCCCAGGGCCGCATAGTCAATCCGCACACAGTTATCAGTCCCATGGGGGAACGACTAGTGTCCCTTTTTACTTTGTCGAGCCGGGGTGGGGAAAAGACTAAAACTAATGAATCGAAGGGGCAAGGAATTCAAAGGGTAGGAAGACGATACGGTGTCAAGCATAGGGAGGATGGATATTGGGAATTAGTTGCCGAAGTCCCCAAGGATATTGCATACAAAAAATTAATTAATTAGACAGTTCTATCTAATAGAATATTCAAGATTTTAAAGGTAATAGTGTTCTGCTAAAAATATGGAATGAAAATTGCATGCAAAATAAGGAAAAAGATAGTTCAATTACAAGAAAAGTCAAGAGAATTAAAAGGTGTAGGACCGAGACAAGCATCGGGTTCCAAGGGAAAAGCTCGCAAGCTGCATAACGTATCACTGGAGTAGAGGCTAAACGAAAAAAGAAATAACAAAGGCATGAGATAATGCTCATCTAGAGAACTGATTGCAGTAGCCGTTGTGGAATGAACATGCTACCCTCAGTTATTTTGTCTTCGACATAGTAGACACTAAGTCTATCCTTGATAAAAATAAGAATAAAAAACATGCCAAAAAGTATGGAAACAGATACACAGTGTTGCATAACGCGCTCAGGAAAACACCTAACTTTTTCTCTCTACTAAAAGGATTTTTTACTGATCACATTTTCCCGGATTGAATGATTGTTGGGTTTGTTTGGTTTGTGGTCACCTTTCTCACTCGACTGTTATGTTAACCTTTACTGTCAGGGCCGACTTTATTTTATTTTTCATCTCGAAAATGCTTTCCCCGACAAACGAAGTTGTAAATATGGGGTTCTTACTTACATTGTGGAACCTTTAGGAACACTACAACAAAGGTTCATAAGCCTAAAAAATGAAGTACTCGGGAAAAGCATAACCAACAATAAGATAAATTCTAAAAGGGATTCCAACCCGAAGAGATCCAAATAATCTCGGAACAACCATTTCCCCAACTAAATGATATATCTAGCTTGGAGCACAGAGGCATTAGGATTTCGTTGATTATTTCATAATATAATAACATCTTCAATTAGTTATTTTGTTAGGCCACCTCATTAATACTTGGTTTGATTTAGATTGAGTTTTGGGTTTGGTAAAATATCTGGTGAAGTGTGGAGCTTTGGGTTAAAGCCTAGCGATGGATTCGTCACAGTTTTAAGGTATAAGGGATATTGAAAAAAAAGAAAGAATCAATAAGCCAAATAGACCAAATTAAATGGATAGAGGAAGGGGATCAGGCTAGAAACAAAAGGATCTCCAGAGAGGCAGCAAGCATACTCAATAAATCAACCATAAATCCTTCTTACTAACTGAACAATTTTTATTTCTTGCAGCAACAATCTCAAATAGATTCCAACTAATGTGTCGGAAATACACTATAATATTCATCATTATTAATATTCATATACAAAAAAATTGACTAAAATACAATGCAAACTTACACATGCGTACCGAATCTGAAGTTGAAGAACCCAAAGTCGTTGTCCTACACCTGCACTCCGTCCAACTCCCACTTGCCAACAGCTAAGACCTCATCGGTACCTCCCAACCAACGCTAGAGGTACTCTTCTTCCCCCTGAGCCCCTCAAGCCGCAAAGGGGCCATGCACACAATACCATAGAATGCTATCTCCCATCTCACCTCGCAAGGTCAAGCTACCACTCGTTATCCGAGTTGGGTATCCCAACTCCCACAAGAAAATTCAGTCAAGATAAATTCCGGTAGCTTAACCTTACGCATACTAGACGTGATCCATACTCCTCCTCCGCCATCATTTTTATATAGTTTTCTTAGTGATTAGTTTCCCAAACCCTCATTAGATTTTTTTTATTAAATTTAATTAGGATAAACCTCCCCCGTACACATGTCACCCGATCTCTTAGTTGCACTAGAAAATCAATTTATTAAGTAGTTAAATTTGCCTATTTCCCTCACCTACCTAAAAGAGTTCCTAAAAACGCTCCTCTGTGTCCCTTTATTCCCTTACATTTATTAAATGATTGACGCCTTTCTTAAAACCTAGTTGAGTTCACAATTAGAAGGTTCCAAAGACTAGATTCCCTACTATGTTGGACATTCCCCTTTTTCTTTAAGTTTCCATTTTTATATAAGTTCAGAATGAGCAAGTTTAGACATAAACAACAATTTACCCTTTTAATAATTTAATCGTTCATTAAATTTTACTTTAATTATTAATGTTTGAATTTTCTTTACCCCCTTCTTGTTACATGTCCATTTAGTTTTTTTTTGTTCACATTTTCTACTTAGTCCTAGGTGTTAAATTCACTAGGCTTAGCGATAGTTTTTAAGAGAAAATTTTAGTTATTAAACTTTACTCATACCATCATTCATTTTAAGGCCAATCAGGTCCTACAGAGGCATAGTTTTCTAGGTACTAGGTTTATTAACTTGCCTGAGTTAAAATTGCAACATGCTCTTCAAGATGCACTACATGCTCCAAGGGTGCAACTCGCTTGCATTCTGGTTTTATTTGCGCGACGTGCCCTTCAAGACGCACTACGTGCTCCAAGGGTGACACTCGCCTCTTGACTGAATTTGGTAGATGTCAAACCCCTGGAGTCAATACTTCATCAGGTGACCTTGTGGAAGACTAAGGGCCTCTAAGGAATAAGGACCTTGCCTTATTGTGCACCCCTTAGAATCATCGTGAGCGAATGCCACAGTCTGCCCTCATGACATTGTGGATCTCTTGAACTAGGTAATCGTTAACCTACAGTTCGAGCCATGACGGGAGTGCTAGTAGGTTGTGGCAGGGCTGCTGCCACACCTCTCCCTCAATGTCTCTGGTTGCGGTACGTGACCCCTTTACTCCAAATGTGAGTCTGGTTGGAAAGCTATCGTTAGCCTTCATTCACCAATGAAACGTGTCAGCGATAACATTCAACACCATAATATCTAGTCATATGTCACATCTGTAATATCAAAAACATTCAACCCATAACATTCCTCTCCTTGACTTGATCCAGAGTCCAAGGAGATCCATCGTTTCCATTGGCATCCTCTAATGTCCAAAGTCCTTCACACTCGGGATAAACCAATCAATATCACATGTTGATATAAATATAGAAAAATAACATATCATCAGATCCACAACATCTCATAATCATAATCAAAACAACCAATCGTATAATGAACCGGATCACTTGCACACAAGTGTCCTCAAAGAATAAGTCCAATCAAGTGTGCACCGGAGAGGGATGTTACAATAATAGGTGGAGAAAAATTATTCATCAGAGCACCATTTTAAACCAAAAAAATCATCGATAGAAGCCTACTATGTTGTTCTCTCAAAGATTAAACAAGCCAAAACCTTGAAATGCACAGAAATCTCTTCAAAGATAAAGTAGAACATTATGTCAAAAATATAAGTGGACCGAAATGAATCTCTGGGTAATATACTATCTATTGGCATTAATGATTATTTTTTGTCACGTTCGACAACATAATGTTGTGAGTCCTAATGTATTAAGACATATGAATGTGGATCACTTAGAATACAAGTATAATATATTAAACCGAGGATTGGCATTAGTAGAAGTAAATGGAATGCTCACAAAGAGCATCTTTCTAGTTAAGTGACAAGTGGTGCTCCAAGAGAAATATAGGAAAGAGTATGTAAGTGAATCCATAAGAAAGTGTAAGAGAATATGTGACAGATGGAATCAAGTGACCCAACTTAGAATGCATGTGGCATTCAAACATGAACTTTCAAATTCTATAAATTGTATCTAGTAAATGAAAGAGATACGATCTATTTGAGAACTCATATCTTTGTGTGGGTCATCATCTACGCCACATGAATATCCTTTATGTTCCACATTGATGCTCTTTTATGTCCTCTGGTCTTGGGATTTCATTTTTCACCACTAATATCGGATCCATGGTGGCTGCAAGTATGAAGAGACAAGAGAGAGCCAACTTGGGTCTCCATTATGGCTCCGAGTATAAGAGATCCAAGTAAAGCTTCATAGAATATATGTTATCTCAATCTCTTTTTTTCTTCACAACTGGTATCAAATCTATGAGAGCATGAGAGTTGTGTGAGCCATGACACAACGATCTGATTTGACTAGAGGTTGAAAATTTTTTGTCACCCTTGCAATGTGAGAGAAAGTACGTGTGTTGACAATCCAAGAGGGTATAGTTATTAGAGCCATGGAGAGATTTGGATGGCTTTGAGATTTTCTGATATTTGTAAGTGTTTCTTTCTTTTCTCTGATAGCCATGGACGGTTGTGTGGATCATTGTGCAACTTTGTGTGTGTAGATGTAATGCTGGTGAGAAGTGGAAGGTGTTGTGTAGGCTCAATGAAATGGGAATTTTACCTGAGCTGATGAGTTTTTGGGAATTGTAGTAAAATTAGGCAACATGGTTGGAGAGAAACATTATGTATATCTCTCAACACTAAAATTTGTTGGTTCAAACTTTTTCTCCAATGTTGGGTTGAATATGGAAAAAATATTTGTTGGTTGAAGATAATGCATCTGTGTGAGAAGACATTGTTGGAAAGGAGGAAACCATATTGAGAGGTTGTATGCAGTGGGATGCAGATTGCAAAGAAGCAATGGAGAGTGGCAGCATGGTGTGATGGTGGAATAACATATAATGCAACATTTTCATTCATGGGATCAACATCCAATATGCATCGAGATCTAGGATCAACCCTGTCCCAAACGAGCTTGGAAATATTCACGAGTTGATTGTATTGTAAGTTCTCTTTATCTCTATGCACCCATACTTATTAACATAGGACCATTTTAATCTCTAATTTCTTAAGTGTATAGAAGGATAAACAATCTTTCACAACAAGGTTGAAATTCTTGACTTGTAGTAGATCTAAAGATTTCAAGGCCATTTTTTCTTTCATTTCTCTGAAGTGTTGAAGATGTCCCTCATCTTAGTTACATAGTACAAAAAACTTCGCTTCTCTTTGCTCGGTGAAAAAAATTTCCAAACCAAATTGTTTCACATTTTCTTGCTTATAACCTACCTCATATATTTAGTTCTTTAAAAGGGATCAAAATTGCTAAAGAGCTAGATTTCCTCTTTTTGCATGGAATGCATATGCTATCATGCATATGTTATTTCTGTCAACTTGACAAGATATATTGACAAGTCATCAGTTTTTTTTCCTTGTAGGCAAACAATTTCATTCAATCTATGGTTGATTATTTCTTCATATATAGTACATGAAAAAATGATTTCCTTGATTACTCAAAGCAACAACAAGTCTGCTAAAACCAAAGTCTATTGTAGATTTGGACAAGCTAGATAGAAGTTATGGGCCATGCGCAGTGAATAGTTTCCATGTACCTCATTTATGTATTCAAAATAAAGCCCCAAGCTCTCAGATATAACGCTCAATAGAATCCTTGCAATATCTCTGCTCCTAAATTCCACGCGGTTGGGTGGATTGTGGACCGTTAGAGCCAGAAGCAAAACAATGGGAAAATGCAGCGCATTCCATATAGAAACTTCTAGATAATTTCATTTACCCAATTTTCTAAGACTGTCAATGCTCATGATAAGCGGAATGAGATTTTTTAGCTCCCCGATCACCTTGATGAAGAGCCCGAGCTCCTTCGAACTGATATCGTGTATGATATGATGATTTTATTTTTGTTATATATATCTAGAATTCTGGCATTGCATTTTTCATTGATTCTAGCATTAACTTCTCCAAATAATTGACAACATTAATGATTCTTTCTATTGATATTGATCAACTTCGTAGATTGTATGAAATGATCGATGAAAATGGTAGATAAGAGGCCAATTGTGAATGAACTTCACCTAAATGCATAAGGGGATGGGAAATTTGGAAACAACGAAATTAAACACCATGATGTACACTATAGGATAACAATTTATAGCATTAAACACGTTGATGTCAAAGAATCCAGAGCTTCCCATCAAACATTGCATAGACTGTACATAGAGACAAAGATGAGCAATATAGGTTAATTTTATTTATTTTTTATTTTTTTAAATGTCACGTCCAAAAATTGGATTTAATATATAATTTTGTTTTAATATTATGAGAAATTTAGAAATGTAGAAAAATTTAATTAAAGTCAATGATGTTTGACTTTTGAATCTATCTCTATATATCATGTCGGAGGCAAGTATAATAATAATAATAATAATAATAATAATAATAATAATAATAATAATAATAATCTAATTTTAAGGTCATGGCCAAGCTAGACACCAAATTGGTGTATGATGTTGATTTTTCAATAAGCTAGGTTAAGCATGTAGTTCATTTCAATTTTCATTTGTCTTAACCATAAACAAGAATGTTGCAGCAACCAAGATCACAAGAACAAACACCATGCACAAGAACAAAAGAAGTATCCTCAGAAACCCTTCTCAACAAGGGAAGAAAACCCAGCCAAATCCTTTGTTATATTCTTCAAGAGAAAGACCTTCACCACCAATAAGACTTAGGACACAAGAGGGTGCTCAAACCCTAGAAGACTAGCGCCCAAGAGAGGTGCACACTTTTCCCAAGAGGATGTACTTGCTGAAATTTCCAAACTTGTGTGAAGCATATGATTCCACAATGGGGAATCTTCCTTTACTTATATTAGACTTGTCCTATCAACATAA
>JASDQU010243034.1:40946-52443 GCA_032191745.1 Picea mariana
TTTTCCTTATAGTGGAATTTATTGTTTTTCCCTTTTTAAAAAGAAAATATGTATATATGTATATTCATAATTACTCAACTGAACTACAATTGTCTAAATGAACGTTGTTGTGCTAAATTATTGTAATTAAGGGATTTTGCGAACATTTTAGTTGGTTTATTATCTTTTATGAAATGAATGGTCTTGTTGATTGGATTGGACGCATACAAGAATTAGTATAGGTGTCATAATTATTGTCATTAGTACATGTGTGAGCCTTGTATGTTCTAGCTACACATGCATTTCTTGCACATGTACACTAGTATGTATAAGTTTTTTTTGTTTACTGATAATGTTGTTTAATTGATGTGGGTGTATGAACCATGTGTCATTACCCTTGTATTGTAAATTACTTTAACTTCGGGATGAATTTTCTTGAAGGGTGGGTTTATGTAACAACCCTAATTAACTATGTAATTATCATGAATAATTAATATTAATTTAATTAATTATTAAAATGACTTTATGGAGACTTTATTATAATATTATTACCATTGGTGTATGAAGTAATTAATGGGATAGATAAGGTGGTTGAAGAATTAATGGGGGGAAGGCGGTTGGAGAAAGGGATTCGAGGAAGCAAGATAAGGGGGAGGGGAGCACTCGGAGAGGAGGATCTTTTGGTTTTGGGATAATTTTGGTTTATGGGAAAGTGAAAAAAATTGGGGGAGGAAAAAGGAGGCAGGGAGGAAACAACAATTTTGGCTGCAACAGTTTTGTTTGAGGACTCTCACAGGGCCACAGTTGTTGCTGGGAATTTTGGGCTCGGGGGCCAGGAAACCGTAAGGATTCCTGGAGCTAGGGAGCTGAGGAGGTTGTTCCTAGTTGGCTAGGAGGTTAATACTCAATTTGGGCAGGTTTAACATCATCAATAACATCATCAGCTTCAGGTTCAGGTTGAGCATCAGGTTGAGGTAAATACCTTATGTGTTTTCTACTTATTGTTATCATTATATTGTTGTTAATCATTATACTGTTGTTAATTATTAGTATGTTGTTAGTATGCTTCTAAACTATCAACTATTGTCAATTATTATGTTGGAACATTAATTAAAGAAGTAGGTTAGAAAGAATTTATGTATTTATTTTTATTTGTATGAGGCTCTGTATTTACAGCCCTTACAGTGTTCCAAAGATTTGGAAGAACGCAGTTACCAAAACAAATCTTGAATATTTTATAAAACAGAATTGTCCATTAATTGAATTTATGTATACAATTTCTGCTCCAGAATTTTAGCTGAACGCAATTAACAACAGAGTGTATTGTACAACAATACGTGGCACTGCCAGTTTTTTGTATTTGCCTTGCTTGAGTGAAAACGAGTTTATATTGGTGTTGTATGTTAGGAGGAATGGCAGCGATTTATTATGGCAGAGATGTCAAGACGGAAGAAATAATTAATGGCAGTGGTGGTTTCCTTATTGTATTCTGCAATTTCTGAGTAAATAGTTGCATGGTTATTTTTATATAACAGTTATTGCTTTAATAATGGATGTTCAACTGTATAAAAAAACCATTGCACCCATTTTAATTGCGATTATAATAAGTTATATAACAGTTCAATTATAGTAACAGTTTTAATATTTTAATAGTTCTACATCAGCTTTAATAGTTTCAGTTTCAATTGTGATATAACCGTTTTATTATGAATTTAATTATGAATATAGAAATTATCCTATATAATAGTTTAATTGCTTTTCTGCAGTTTAATAGTTAAATTGTGATCATAGCGATTATCGTAGAGATGTAATGAAAACAATGAATGTATATTGAACGAATGAATAAATTAGGTATATAATAGTTTTAGTGGTTAAACGATGGATATGGTAATTATATCTTATGATAGATTTCATCATTTCCCTTTTCACAACAGTTAAAATAATCCCATTATGGCTATGGCATTTAGTATTTCAAATAGTTTAACAAATGACTTTGCATTAGATTAATGGTTTAATGGTGATCATTGTGTTTATCGCTTATAATAGTTGTAATCGTCTTTACAACAGGGAACTAAATAAGGACAAGTTGAATTCATTAATGTCGTCAATGGAACCCTCATTGGACAATTGTAATTATTAATTATAAGTTATTTTATTATTTATGATGTTTAAAGGGTTGTCTTATTTTAAAGGAAGGCGGGGAAGTACTATCTTAAGGTTCCATAGTAGTTGAGGTTGGATGCTTGAGCTTGAGTAGTCCTAGGATGGTAAAATGCTAATAAGATACTTCTAGATAGTTGCAATTTAACCATGTTTGTGTGTAGATTTCCTTGCGTCTTGTTTGGCTTGATTGAATGGAGTGCTCTCATTATAGTTCGTATAATGTGTGACAGTGCTAGTTGGTTTCAGGTAGCAATGGATTTTATGTTTGGTTGAAGGTTTAGAGTTATTTACATTGCGCTTGGGTTCCTAGTGCGCTTGTCGCAATGTGGCGACATGATTCCTTGAAATAGGATCATTGTGCCCGTTGATCGATAAGTGCATATGATACCTGGCTTGGGTCATGCACTTCCCGATGAGAGTGTTGTTGTTCATTGTAATTGATGTTTTGTACATGGTTCTGTAAAAATTTAATGTGATTGGTTTCTTGCTCGTCGAAAAGGTTCTAGTCACTTGTGTCATTGGTGTTGGTTGTGTTTGGTTGATATTAATGTTTTCAGTAAGCTTAGTCATTTTTATTCTTCGCTTGATTGAATGTTTGTATGTTTCCTAAGCTGCATGATGTGATAGTATGCTAGGTCATTGTGTTGTATGTCGCGTGATTTGTGTGTGTTGTGTTCATTATCAAGTTGCGATGCTTGATTTTATTATTGACATTATTGACTTGCGTTCAAAAGTTTTGTACTTGTTATGCGTCACATGTTGTCGTAATGGCGGGGGTCATTACAGTTATAATTGAGTCCCTTATAGGGTGCCCTAACTCGCGTGAACCAGAAAGAAAGAAGAGAAAAATTTGTCGTGGATCATTTACAAACCTAGATATTGGAGATCTACCATTCAAAATACATATCCAAATCATCATTTCAAGGGAAAATCCATCAACCACGAATCTATATATCAAAAATACTTCTTTACCAAGCATATTTGGAGATATGTTATGGAAAAGGGAGTCCATTTAACTATTATATCAAATCATACACGTATCTCCACTATTTCTCGGGCGTAAATAAACCTCCATACAGATATATTGTTGAAGCTACCTATGCAGATGTATCAATTTTATCATTCATCCTTTTAAGGCCATCCCAATTAACAACATCTATCTAAATTTTACGGCCATCCCAATTAACAACATATATCTAAGTACTGTAGATTTTTCTGGAACTAAAGTGTCTAGATAGTTTTGAAATGTTCAACGTTAGTGGACACTCGACCCATCATCACGAACAAGAGAAATGAATAAGAGAAGCTAACATCTAAGCAACCTATGTAGATGTATTGAGTCATCGTGAACAATATCTAACAATATCTAAGTGTTGTAAATATTTTTGAAACTAAACTGTGTAGATAGTTTTGAAACGTAGTAGACACTCCACCCATCATGATGGACGAGAGAAACTAACATCTAAGTACATATAATGTTCAACAATAATTCATTGTAACCTTCCATAAACCCGTAGGAGCACAATGCCAAAAAAAAATAATAATAATAATTAGATCAAATTTATCTAAAAACAAGTATTCGCTATAACCTTCCAAACATGTAGGAGCAAAATGCTAAAAAAAAAAGACTTCAATAATCAGATCGAGTTTACCTAGAAAAAAATATTCGCTATAACCTTCCATAAACCTAAACGTGTAGGAGCACAATGAAAAACAAAATCGCTAATATCTGAGTTTAAGTAAAAAAAAAATGGATGATTTGATTTTTAAATAATATTTTTTATATTCTCTGCGTTTAAGTAAAAAAAAATGGAAAATATGATTTTTAAATAATAAATTTTCTACTCAATATAAAAATGTAAAGGTTTGAATGCAAGGGAGTTAAAAATGGAAACACTGGAGGAGGGCATCAGTTACAAAAAAAATGGCAACCCTTAGGCCCAACAAAGGTAATTCCTCTCACATCAAATTCTACACATTCAGAAAACTAGTATACTACATAATTTCAAAACACAACACTATTTATAGGTCATAAGCATGGAAACTTAGACTCAACAACCATTTCTCCATCAAATGTTAGACATAAGGTGAGCCGATAGATCGTTGGAGAAACTAGTCATTCTAATGCCATGCAGGTATTATATATGAAAAACATTGAGATTAGAATTAAAAAGGAAGATAGTTATGTAGTGTACCTCATCATCTCAAGGAGAGGCTTGTTGTTGATGTCAGGGAACGAAGCGACGAAGCACTGACTACTGGAAATGTGAGTCTTCCTGTCAAAGGAATCGCTAGTAGTTGGTTTATTATTCCCCCATGAAACATAAAACATATTCCTAAAGTCTGAAGCAAATCCATTGAAATAGAAATGGATAGGGGAAATGTTGTTGAATTCACGAAGCCACGAAGCCACTTTACATAGCAATCACTACTCCAAGGCACTTTAGACAACAATCGCTATTCTAATGGTTTTGTGTTACCTCATTTACTCCTTTCTTCACTAAGCATATCCTCACCTTGAATCACAAGGGGAATTGGAGATGTGGCAACATGTCACTTTTGTCTCTAAACACAAAACCTGTTATCTAATTTTCTCCTAGTTTAAGCAATCCTTAAAACAATGACCCTAGGGAAGCTTCCTCTCGCCAAGAGGCATGCAGGAGGTCCTCCAAGTCACAACCATGTTAAAATTTTGTTGTGGTAAGGGAATTCCATGCTCCACTCTTACTCCTGTGCCTTTTTGAGGTGGCTTGAGCCAACATCAGGGGAAAGGAAGTAAAATATCATTTTATCTTTAATCTTAATTTTTATATGTTTTATTTAGCACATTAATATTGATTGTATGTATAGGAAGATAAATGAAAACCATAGATTGCTTTGATCTTTCAATCTTTCTAGAGATGCAGATAGTTAAATTAGCATTACCCAGTTCTCATGGATCGAGCCAACTGAGCCATGTAGTTAACAATTAACAGGTCATGCAATTAACTATTAGTTAGACGTCTATGACAAAGAATCTAGCCATGGACCATACAATTGGCAGCGCTTTCGTATAAATAGGGCTTGATGGGTTGGCATTAATTAACTAAATGGATGGATATACCTTCATTGATGAGCTTCTAAGATGGGATTATAGGTGCTCCTTAACAAACCGATACAACTGGTCCATGTATATTTTCAAATGAACAACCATCAAGTAGGAAATTTTAGGAAATTTTGATGTGCCATTTTTTTAAGAAGGAAAACAATTTCATAAAAAATGGATTTTTTTCAAAGAGTTTTCCTACCAAATTTATTGGATTCTTTTCGTAGAGTGAATTTTTTTCGCAAAAATTCTTTAACTAGCCAATAATGTTATCTAAAAACTCAAATGCGTCCAACATGTTGTTGGTTTCAAAGTGAGTAATAACTAGATCTATCCAATACTACTTCAACTTTCAAAGCCATGGAGTAGCCACTGCCACCACTTTTGATTTACATTTAGGCTATGCATAAGAATACATTAAGTGTTACATAATTACTTTAAGTTTTTATTTTTTCTTTTGACTACTTACAACTATTACATTAAAAAAATAACATTTCTAAGAAACAAATATAAACAATTTTGCTACTATTTTCATTTATTATTATTATTATGATAATAACTCTTTCGCATGTAAAACATGTGAAAGATATCCACTCACAATATAGAGAAAACTTATACTCCACTTGTTTGTTGAATATAGATAAAACCTTTTTTTTCTTTCCAAGAAAAAATTGCTCGAGTTTATAAAAAATTATAAAACCATTTACATTGCAAGATGCCATGAGCGCAAAAACCCGAAAGAATAGCATACTAGCTGAGAGAAAAACACCAAACGCAGCCGGTCAATGAAAGCCAGACTAGTGGAAGAAAAGGAGAGGAGAGTCAACAAAACAGGCCGCCTATCCAAACCTGTCACTAAGCCAAAGCTATGAGGTTCTATCCATCATTCAAAAATATTAAAGGAGGAGATGGAGCTCTCTATTCCATTATCACAATGGAAGACCAAGAGTTTTCCAATCTCCTCGCTAAGGGCCCTCTTAGAGAGAGCATCAGCCTCCCTGTTGTGAGTTCTGGAAATATGTAGGAAGTTGATGTCGGTGAAGCAAGAGGAAAGGTCCCGCGTTTTATCCATCCAGCCTTCAATATGGACCGAGTGTAGCTTGCTTTTCTGGCTTATCCAGTCAATGATGACTCTCGAGTCACCAAGAACAAGAAGGTGATTGATAGACCAGAAGGAGGCTAAGGTGAGGGTGGACCACAATCCCAAGAGTTCCGCTTTTGTATTAGTACCCTCTCCGCAGTTTAGGAACCACTTAGTGATCCTCTTCGAATGCGATTTAAAGAAGCCTCTAGCCCCGCAGAAAAGTCCATTGGACATTGCAGCTCCGTCGAAGCATGCAAGAGTGTGGCCGCCTGCCAGAGTAATTCTGCATGCTTTGTATGGTATGGTCTTAATCGAGGAGGTTTGCCACTGGAAGTTGGACAAAATTCTATGGAACACCGTTGTACAGGAATGTGGGTGATTCTCGAAGGTCGCTTTGTTTCTCTCTGCCCAAAGTTGCCAGCAGGCATGGGCAGCCAATGTCGGAGGGGCGCATTTTTTGGAAAGCCAGTAGGAAAAGCTGTCCGAGAGGTTGGATCCGCCCCAGGACACCGTAATTGAAAAATGAGAAAGTGTTTCCAAACCTCCTTTCTGAAAGGACAGTGGACCAACAGATGGTTTGTATCCTCCGAAGAAAGTCTGCACAGAAGGCAGATGCCAGGACCCTCCCAGCCCCTGTGAATAAGCACGTCCCAGGTGAGTATTTTTCTGGTACCTGCTAACCAGATGAAAAGCTTCAGTTTGATTGGGATCACCCAATCCCAAATCTGGCGCAGCCAAGAGTGGTCAGCAACCAAATGCTACTGGTAGAGGAGTGCCACATATATATTTTTAACCGAACAGGTGCCCGAGGCATCCCCTCCGACCCATAAAAGTAGATCCGGTGTATCAGAAAGAGAGATGTCGGCTCTCTTGAGCGATGTTGTGCAGCGTTTCCACTCGGTAGCAAACAAACCATCAAGGTGTAGTTCATTACTGTCCAGCCAGCAGTCAGGGAGTGGGTGGACTCCACTCGGGATGTTTACATGGGAAAGAGTCGAATAATTCAGGGATTCAAGCCGTGAGCACAGGGAGGGCGAGAGGATCGATGAATCCCCCATGCCGAGAATCATATCTTTACCCACTCGAATATTGTTTCATGTTCCTAGCTTCCATCGTAGCCAGTGGAGGACCACCTTTGAAGACGCCACCAGTCCTTTCCAAAAAGGGGACACCCAATTCAGTAATAGCGTTGGCTTTCTGAGCCAATGGAGGAGCGACCGGGAGACCAAGTACTTGTCTTTGATGATTTGATTCCATATGATGTCATGATTTACTACTCTCCAGAAGGAACTAGCCAGGGGGGCCGAGTTGAAGGAGGCGAGGTTCTTTAGTCCCCAGCCCCCTGCCTTCCGAGGCTTGGACAGTGATTGCTAGCAACAAAGGTGAAAGCGATGATGGCCAACTTGGTCGTTCCACAGAAAATTGAAGGACAGCCTTCTAAGAAGATTAAGGACCCTGATAGGTAAACGCTTCAGTGTCATCCAGTAGACAGCAAGGCTTTCCAAAATCAATTTGACTAGGATGTATCGGCCTCCCAATGACAACCACTTGTTGCACCAAAACCCGATTCTTTTTTCAAAAATGGTCACAAGCCAATTCCAATCACTAGGAGAGGAAGCTCCCAATCTCAGCTGGAATCCAAGGTAGGTGAAACCCTCATTCAGATCAATAAAGGGGAAGGGGATGGAGTCCTGTAGGGGGAGAAGCTCTGCAGTGGAAAGACCCCAGTAGTGGACGGAGGACTTGGAGGGATTGATAGTTAGGCCTGAAACAGAGCTGAAGAGATGTGGCACTTCTAGGATGTTAATCCATTCAGCTGGGTCAGCTTTGGAGAGGATGAGAACGTCATCAACAAATATGAGGTGGAAGATTTTAACGAAATTAGAGACTTTTAAGCCAAAAATCTGATGATCGGTGAAGCTTTTGGAGAGAAGAAGGCTAAGGCCTTCCATTATCAAGATCAAAAGGTAGGGGGAGAGAGGACACCCCTGTCTGAGTCCCCTGCCGCTCTTGAAGAAACTAGAAGGTTCGTCGTTGATCAATACCGCGAAGTTGGCGCTGGTGAAACAGGAAAGGATCCATTGAATGAGCTTGCTTCCAAACCCAACAGCGTGAAATACTAATCTTAAGAACACCCAATCAATGCAGTCGAATGCCCTTTTGAGGTCTAACTTTAAAATCAGCGCCTTTTGTTTTTTCTGTTTGATGCTATGGATGCATTCGTGGGCTGCTCCGATAGCATCTTGAATTCTCCTGCCTTTCAAGAATCCCAGCTGTTCCATAGAGATACATCTGTCAAGGAAGGGCTTGATTCTGTTCGAGATCACTTTGGAGATTAACTTGTAGATGAGATTGCACAAGGAGATCGGATGGAAATCGCTGAAGGAGAGTGAATTTGTAGCTTTTGGAATCAAAACCAGAAAGGTGGCATTTAGACTACCATGAATCTTACCTTTTATGCGGGAGTCTTCGACCATATAGAGGATATCCTCACCGACAAGGTCAAAAAAGTGGATGAAGAATTTCGATGTCCAGCCGTCAGGGCCCGGACTCCTCTCTTTCTTGAATTGAAGAAGGATACTCTCTAGCTCAGTGAGGGTAACAGGTTTGTAGAGTTCGGTGTCTTCCTCAGCAGAGATGATCGGTGGGTAAAGGCTGGCAGAGGAGCACTACTCCAGGAGGTTTAAGTTGTTGGGTGCTGCGTACAGATTTTTGAAAAATGTTACAGCCTCCACCTTTATGGCATCCTGCCCACGGATATCTGCCCCGCTACTATTTTTGATCGACCAGATGAATTTGTTGTTTCTGTTGTAGCTTGCTACTTTATGAAAGAATTTAGAGTTTGAATCACCGCTTTGAAGCCATGTTGCGTGGCTGCGAAGCCTCCAGGCATTTTCCTCAGATCGCAGAATGGAGTTTTTATGAGATTCAATCATCTTCAGCCTGGCTGCCTCCTCCATTGAAAGTGCTGAGATGGATGACTTTAAAATGTAATGTGAAATTTCGGTTTCCAAAAGATCAAGTCGAGACTGTTCCAGTTTCCTATTGGCATGATACCACGATTTAGATTTGTCTTTTAAAGTCTTCAGTTTCCAGACTAGGCGTAACTGGGCATTTTCTTTAGTAAGAAAACATGGATCCCTCCAGACCGCGTGGACAATAGTAGAGTAATCAGCAGCAGTGAGCCAATGATAGTTGAACTTGAAGGGGATCGAGCAAAAACGCGCCGAGGGTCTCAGCTGAAGGAAAATGGGAGCATGATCTGAGAAGAAAGGGTGCTCGACCCACGAGGAAGGCAAACTGGAGGAGTATAGGTAACTTTCAGCGACTAGAGAGCGATCAAGTCTCCTTGCAATGGCATCTGGTCCAGCTCTTCCGTTTGTTGAATATAGATAAAACATTTGGAAAGAACACACAAGTGCATATAGTCCACTTTAGTTGCGTATATTTTACATTTTCATGGGACGAGTATGCCTCCGGATATTCTCCCCGCGAGGAGAAGATATATTTGTTCGCTCGTCATGGTTTCTTAAGCGTAGGGCACATCATCTTTGTCACATTTCTAGATACATAAATACAATTATCGAATGAAAAAGATATATTATGGTGAGTTAATTGGCCTCAAGCATTAGAAAGAGTTAATTGTCACCAGAGGAAAAAGCTAGCATTGTGGTGGAGAGTTTATGGAGTGATATTTTAGAAAAGAAGAAATCTATAAAAATTTAAGGAAAATAAAATCATGATAATAGCGATAATGATGTTTATAGTATTTTTTTAGAATAATAAAATTTATGCAAGAAATAATTGAAAAGAGATTATATATTTTTTTAATTATCATATTCATATTTAGATATAGTGAAAAAGAAATATCAACATTAACATTATTATAGTTTTTAAAATCTAGAAATCTTGAAAATAATTAAGTTATGAAATCAATTAAAATCATATTTTATATTATTAAGGGTATGGTATGTTAAAAAGAAAAGATGTTTATCCTTATTTTGTATAACAAATTTTATGGATTTGTTCATTTTATCATTTTTTTTTTGGTAATTTAGAGACTAGTTTTACTATGAAAGTCAATCCTTCCAATATTCATTATGTTCTTTAAGCTCATGAAAAAATAATTTTTATAATTTAAATTAGAATTGAAATTTTTTTATAATATTTTAATTTTATTTTATTATTTTATTATCATTGATATCATTGTGGTTAGAAGGTTTATCTTTAAACTTTATAAAGATCTAAGATTTAGTATGATCTATATTATTCATTTGATTATCATCATTTATATTATTTTGTTGGCTATATTATCCCTGACCTGCGGGAATGGTATGTGGTTGAGATGTCACGACCCACGAGCATCTAAGTTGTCAAAATCACCTAGGGCTCGCACCTGGCCTAGACCGCACCAGCCCTTAACATAACTGGATTTGAGGTGTCCCCATGGGTTTCGAACCGATGAATTTCATTTACGGAGTGCCTTAACACCACACTCCCTCACCAACTGCTCTAGACCTCGAGGACTATCATCATTTATATTTTAATGGTTAAGCTAATCCTTAAAATCTTTAGTCCAATCTTTTTTGTGTTTGTGGTGGCCATTACACAATAATATTTTCAAGGTTCTCATTCTAGAAAAATCCATAGACCCTTGAAATTCCATTATAGCATGGCATGGTATATGAGTATGTGGAACTTATGACTAACATAACGCTAAAGCGGGGGAAAGGAACACTGAAGAAAACAAAAAGGTAGATATGTTGCAAAAGAAAAATAAGGTATTTTTTTTTAATATTATAATTTTATGGTAAAAATTAAAGAATACATATGCTTGAGATAATAGTCAATGAATTACTAAGATGGGGTGACACCCATTCGAACCGGGCACACCCAAGTGGTGGCTCAGATGCCCGACGTGATAGGAGTTGGGGACTAAACATTTAACAAATCAACAACAGATTTGACTAAGGCCGAGACGGAAGGAATCCTCGAGCTAGGGGAGATCATACTGGCTCAATCCATGAGGGGAATTGATGACAATCATTAACTCAAGAGGTAGTCTTCCTAGAAGGGGTACACAAAAATTAGTAATGTTGAAAGAGAAATTTTAGGAAGCAGGTATGGGGAATAACTGGAGGAATAATGCAGAGGTCAGAATAGGAAAAACAATGTTGGTTTGGTGG
>JASDQU010243034.1:74144-93615 GCA_032191745.1 Picea mariana
TATGTTCACTCGCACTCTCCCTAATGTAGATCACCTTTTTCTTTGGTGAGTAATTGTTTACCTTACTTGATTTCTTCTACGTAATAATCCCCTGTCATTTCCATGTCATCTCTATGTTTTTGGGTCATGGTGAATTTGATGTGGTGTCCTTCCCCATCATAATGTTGGGAATGCTCTGTATGGATACCCCTGAATTTTGACTTATATTTTTCATCTCTTTCTTCATCAACCAATGACTTACTATTTTCTAAGGTATGCCAATCCAAATCATTGTTTGGTGTGCCCCTAGATTTACTGTGATTTCTCATGGTATTAGTGACTTTAATTTTTTTGAGTTGGAGTTTCCAATGTGTGTAATGATTATAAATCGTCATCTAGTATTTTTTTTTGTTTTATCACAAATTATCCCGCAGAAAGAGGGGTGGTTCTATCCCAAGATTCATCGCTTGAGTTCAAAAATATTCATTTAAACACAAATTTTAGGCTCTTTGCTCCAAATCATTGGTTGTTTTGTTTATGTTTTCACTAGAACCAATAACTGAACTCCACATCATTTAGCAATTAGAATGTATAATTAAAAAATTAAGGTCAATGCTTTAAAAAATGTCTTTTTTCTTCAAATTAGGCATGTTATTTTTGTGGTTCAGATTCATGCATTTTATATTTTCAATTGTCTCTACAATAATGCTTCTTTTGCTTTCTATGCCTCTTCTCTTTTGTGTAAATCACAAGAAAGATTAGTAGATGCCAACTCAAACCCAGGGAACTCAATAGAAAAATTAAAATTCTTTAGATTGACACAAAATTCTTCAAATTGAAGAGTAGAAAAATTGCTTACGTTGGTTGAAATTTCATTAAAAAAATTATGTCCATTACTAAAATTTGGGCCTTATTGATTTGTTGCAATTCTTCTCATCACATTTGTTCATGTGCTGGCATATCCCCTATTTTGTGATTTCAACAAAGTCTTAGATAACTAATTAGTACCTTTGTGTTTGTCGAGTTTATCTTAATGGAAGAGAGCACAACATCTAGGAGACTACATATTTGTGCATACATTGACATGACCTTAAGGAAAAATAGAACATCAAATGTAGAAAAGTGGCTACGTGAAACAAGTGATCAATCTATGAATCAATTAAATCCTATTTCTTTGGAATCTCTACAAGAATATCATAGTCAATTATAAAATACCTTGACCTTTGAAGAAGTAATTATAACTCCAAAACATCTCCAGAAATGAATACTTAGTGCAAGACAAAGATCTCCCAAGGATAACAACATTGCCATGTACTCCTATCAAATTTTTTTCTTCTCTCATTTAAAGCAATTTTTTGTTTGTTTGGATCTCATAGTTTTTTAGGGCACATGCTTCAGCAAGGGTTTCTAAATTCATAATCGAGGTTTTATGCTAGATAATAGGGCATACAACCTCATACACAGTTGGCATATGTATCGTTTTTTCCTCAACTCATGGGCATTGTCAAAGCCTATTGTGCTCTTTCACCAGACCAAAACATAACCTTATATAATGGGCATGGGATTGACTTTATTTCTGTATGTGAGTGAGAGTGTTCTGCCACAAGTATGAGCGAGTGAGTGACAAGACTAGACATTCTCAATTTTATTGAATTCCTCTAAATATGGTGTTGGTGATAGGCATAGGCCATTGCTAGAAAACTCTCAATTATGTTTGAATGATTATTACCACCACACTAGTTTCTCAATACTCACAACATTGTGGAAGATGAAGATCAAGTGAGGGCCTTCAATATAAATATAGAAGTTACCTTAACTCGTCATCATCATAGGGATTCCAATGAAGGCTATCTTTCATGGTTTTATCTAAGAAGAATAAACAAATTTGAATTTAGGGGAACATAAAGGTTTTGAATGTGGAATTTGAAAGAAAAGAAGAAGAAAAAGTGGAAGCAGAAGCAACAAAGAGAGTAGTACTTGTTCACCATGGACAAATCACGTGGAATGAGGAGGGACAACTTCAAGGCAGCTCAAAACTTGCACTTCTAACAAACAAGGGAGAAATGGAGGCTCAAAATGCTAGATAAGGGCTTCTCAAAGACGCATTTAATGTTTTCTCATAGGTCACTATCATTCCTTCGTTCCCTTTTATTTATGTGTAAATACAATAATAAAACACTCATAGTCATCCCTTTGTACAAATTAAAATGTCCAAAACATACATATCACTTCAATCTCGAACCATAGTTCCTTCTAAATAGATTTATAATATGTCCAAAGGAAATCATTGGGTTAGTCAGATACGATACATTTTATTTAATGAAACACCAAGATATTTCATCCAATGTAAAACTTTCCACTTTTGTGGCTACTCTTCCACATTGCAATTTTGTTATTCATTTGTTATTTTTTAACTAAAAATTACCGAGATTTATCTATTATATACATAAATAGTTACAACATGTCCGGGAGAATATGCTAAAAATGAAATGAGGTTACTTCCCCATAAAATTTTAACCAAGTTTTCAAACATGTCCTGGAGAATCTGTGAAAAAGGAAACCGAGGTCCTTCGCCAGAATATTTTAACCAACTTTTCAAACATATCTCCATAGGTATGAGATCACATACTTTACTATATATCAAGATATTGTTCATAATATGCCTATCACTTTCTATCTAAGTTATGTATAAATTGTGCCTAATAGAAGGTCTATAAGCATGAAAAAACATCATCATAGAAGAAAAATCAAACCCGACCTCCCTGCACTCTTGCCTGGTGATGAACTGCCTTGGTGTCATCCCTGGACGCCGTGGTTGGTTCACACTCATCCACCTCAATCGAACAATTTCTTGAACCCGACGAGCTTGAAGTTCCCTCACCCTCCTCCTATTTCTCAGGTTGTTTACTGCCTAGACTAACCTTGAACTGAATTCTGTTCTTAAATCGGCACGATAATTTGAATTTTCCCTCAAAACTTCATAGTGTGTGCAGTATATCCCCTTGGTCTTTTGTAGCCTTTTCCAAGGCTTGCCCAACCATTACCTTGACAATCCAGTAGGTCTCTACTATTTTGAAATACTTCGTATCTCTTGTCCTAAAATAATAAGGGTCATCTACCCAGTCCTGCACCTCCTACAGGATCTCTTTATCATAATTGTTTGTCTCTGGACTCGAACCACTACTTCTAACTCTTCTGCTTCCTTTTTCTCTACCTCTAAGTAGCGTTCCTAGTAGCGGGCTCCTGCTTCCCAAGCCTCTTGAGTTGCTTGCATGTTGGCTATTGTCCTGTGGAAATATGAGGCCTCTTTCTTCTTACCCTCCCGACGTCTCCCCCACCCCTTCTTACCTGCGTTTCTGGGTAGTATCAACACTCACAGGTCACCAGGGGAAAGAGGTAGACTATCACAATTACTCGTGCACCTGACTAGACTCATCTTGCACTCGATCCTTGCCCAGGTAATTACCCACCTACACCTTTGCCTTGCATCCATCCCAACTCTTGCCCTTCTGAAATTAAGCCCTCCAAATCACTCTGTGTTGACCAATTAGTTGGGCCCCCACTATACCGTAATTGTGTCACCTACTTATGGCCGACATACCAGAGCCATGCATTATGATTTCACTTCTTTACATTGGGAGGTCCATTGATGATTCACCGCCCTCAAGTTAAAGGAACCATGACCATCAGCCACCAAACCAACATTGTTTTTCCTCTCTTAACCTCTGCATTATTTCTCAAGTTATTCTCAGTGGAAGAGGTGACATGGGAAGACGATTTCTTCATGTAGAAACACTCATAGTTAGTCAAGTGTTGAGGAAAACACTTGTTTGAAGGGAAGGGACATGTTAAGTCCTAGACAAATCCCCATGTTAAGTATAAAACCCCTTATTAAGCCCTAGATATTGAGTTATTACATTTCTAGTGTTATATTTTTATGTAGGCTAGAACCCTTCATTGTACCCTTTCATTATAATTCTACCCTTTGTCTCCTATATATATAGCAAGGAGTCCTAGTCTTATGATCATCTTATCAAATATTGTACATTGAATATATTGTAAAATGAGTTTTCCTCCTCAAAGTGGACTATTATTCATTCACTTTTTATCAATCTCAAGGAATTGGTTCATAACACATGATGAATATGGCGAGTAAGAGTCAAGGGAATCGAAGAAGGAACAAAAAGAAAAAAGTAATGGAGATCCAGGGGATTAATACAACTGCAAACTTTTCAATGTTTCATCTGGTCCATACTACATTCCTTGTCTTGATAATGAAATTACTATCAGACAACTTCACATTACTGTACATTATGAGCATCAAGAAGGCATTGTCCTAAAGATCCCCCTACATGCCTTTTTCCCCTTCTTGAAGGATACGAGAAACCAATAACATGGCCCACAAGCAAATCTAAGGTTCCCTCTCTCTTCCCTTGTTGCTTGAATGAAATTCACTAATCTTCGTACCATTTTAGCTCTATTATTACTCGTAAAACATACTTAGAACACAATAGTGATTGTTAGTTTCTTATTTATTGTGTAGATATGGTACAACAATGTTCCTCACACCAAACTTGCATCTGTAAAAAAAGATCAAATCAGGTTTAGGGTATCAGAGAAATATCTTACTTTCCTTGGTGGTGGAACACAATTCAAATGGGGAGCTCTTCATTACATGGATTTTGTTGAAAAGGTGAGTCCTTATTTGGATACACATTTCAGACATTGATATTTTCCAATGTGCATGCAGTCTGTCATATTTTGCATATTTTTGTGTGACATCCCAATAATGTTTTTGTTCTCCTTCTTTACCACTGCTTGCACATCCAAACACATATGGATAATTAATAGCTTTTTCTCCCCTTCCTATTTCTCTTGGAAAATTCACGGAGCAAACTCATGGGGTTTTTTTCGAGCATATTTCCCCTATTTCACACTAAGAAATGTTTTGATACTAAAGACAATGCATATATCCTTGTTTTGGGTTGTAGGTATGTTTGATGGTTGAATAAGAAGAATTTTGGGAAGGAAGGATTCTTGCATAGGATTTTGGGTCACCCCCTTCAATATTTGATTCAAATGATCCTTAGACATGGCCATCCCTTTTGGCCCATCTTTGTCAGCTCTCCCTTTTCTTCCCTATAATGCATTCTCAAATCTCATCCTTTTTCTTCTTTGCATTTTCTTCTTTTTATTAGATCTTCCGCCTTCTTCTAATATTTTGTTGTGTTCACTCCCACTCTCCCTAATGTAGATCACCTTTTTCTTTGGTAAGTAATTGTTTCCCTTACTTGATTTCTTCTACGTAATAATCCCCTGTCATTTCCATGTCATCTCTATGTTTTTGGGTCATGGTGAATTTGATGTGGTGTCCTTCCCCATCATAATGTTGGGAATGCTATGTATGGATACCCCTGAATTTTGACTTATATTTTTCGTCTCTTTCTTCATCAACCAATGACTTACTATTTTCTAAGGCATGCCAATCCAAATCGTTGTTTGGTGTGCCCCTAGATTTACCGTGATTTCTCAGGGCATTAGTGACTTTAATTTTTTTGAGTTGGAGTTTCCAATGTGTGTAATGATTATAAATCATCATCTAGTATTTTTTTTTTTTGTTTTATCACAAATAATCACGCCGAAAGAGGGGTGGTTCTATCCCAAGCTTCATCACTTGAGTTCAAAAACATTCATTTAAACACAAATTTTAGGCTCTTTGCTCCAGATCACTGGTTGTTTTGTTTATATTTTCACTAGAACCAATCGCTGACCTCCACATCATTTAGCAATTAGAATGTATAATTAAAACATTAAGGTCAATGCTTTAAAAAATGTTTTTTTTTTCAAATTAAGCATGTTATTTTTGTGGTTCAGATTCATGCATATTTATACTTTCAATTGTCTCTACAATAATGCTTCCTTTGCTTTCTATGCCTCTTCTCTTTTGTGTAAATCACAAGAAAGATTGATAGATGCCAACTCAAACCCAAGGAACTGAATAGAAAAATTAAAATTATTTAGATTGACCCAAAATTCTTCAAATTGAAGAGTAGAAAAAATCCATAGTGAGGTCGCTTGCTTACGTTGGTTGAAATTTCATTAAAATAATTATGTCCATTACTAAAATTTGGGCCTTATTGATCTGCTGCAATTCTTCTCATCATATTTGTTCATGTGCTGGCATATCTCCTATTTTGTGATTTCAACAAAGTCTTAGATAACTGATTAGTACCTTTGTGTTTGTCGAGTTTATCTTGATGGAAGAGAGCACAACATCTAGGTGACTACATATTTGTGCATACATTGACATGACCTTAAGGAAAAATAGAACATCAAATGTAGAAAAGTGGCTATGTGAAACAAGTGATCAAACTATGAATCAGTTAAATCCTATTTCTTTGGAAGCTCTACAAGAATATCATAGTCAATTATAAAATACCTTGACCTTCGGAAAAATAATTTAGCTCCAAAACATCTCCAGAAATGAATACTTAGTGCAAGACAAAGATCTCCCAAGGATAACAACATTGCCATGTACTTCTATCAACTTTTTTTCTTCTCTCATTTAAATATATTTTTTTTGGATCTCATAGTTTTGTAAGCCACATGCTTCAGCAAGGGTTTTTAAATTCATAATTGAGTTTTTATGCTAGAGAATAGGGCATACAACCTCATACACAGTTGGCATCTATATCATTTTTCCTCAACTCAGGGGCATTGTCAAAGCCTATTGTGCTCTTTCACCAGACCAAAACATAACCTTATATAATGGGCATGGGATTGACTTTATTTTTGTATGTGAGTGAGAGTGTTCCGCCACAAGTATGAGTGAGTGAGTGACAAGACAAGACATTCTCAATTCTATTGAATTCCTCTAAATATGGTGTTGGTGATAGGCATAGGCCATTGCTAGACAACTCTCAATTATGTTTGAATGATTATTGCCACCACACTAGTTTCTCAATACTCACAACACTGTGGAAGATGAAGATCATGTGAGGGCCTTCAATAGAAATAGAGGAGTTACCTTAACTCGTCGTCATCGTAGGGATTCCAATGAAGGATATCTTTCATGGTTTTATACAAGAAGAATAAACAAATTTGAATTTAGGGGAACATAAAGGTTTTGAATGTGGAATTTGAAAGAAAAGAAGAAGAAAAAGTGGGAGCAGAAGCAACAAAGAGAGCAGTACTCGTTCACCATGGAAAAATCACGTGGAATGAGGAGGGACAACTTCAAGGCAGCTCGAATTTTGCACTTCTAACAAACAAGGGAGAAATGGAGGCGCAAAATGCTAGATAAGTGCTTCTCAAAGACACATTTGATGTTTTCTCACAGGTCACTGTCATTCCTTCCTTCCCTTTTATTTGTGTGTAAATACAATAATAAAACACTCATAGTCATCCCTTTGTACAAATTAAAATGTCCAAAACATACATACCACTTCAATCTCGAACCATAGTTCCTTCTAAATAGATTTATAATATGTCCAAAGGAAATCTTTGGGTTAGTCAGAGACAATACATTTTATTTAATGAAACACCGAGATATTTCACCCAATGTAAAACTTTCCACTTTTGTGGCTACTATTCCACATTGCAATTTTGTTACTCATTTGTTATTTTTTAACTAAAAATTACCGAGATTTATCTATTATATACATAAATAGTTACACATGTCCGGGAGAATATGCTAAAAAGGAAATGAGGTTCCTTCCCCAAAAGATTTTAACCAAGTTTTCAAACATGTCCTGGAGAATCTATGAAAAAGGAAACCAAGGTCCTTCCCCAGAATATTTTAACCAACTTTTCAAACATATCTCCACAGGTATGAGATCACATACTTTACTATATATCAATATATTGTTCATAATATGCCTATCACTTTCTATGTAAGTTATGTATAAATTGTGCCTAATAGAAGGTCTATAAGCATAAAAAAGCATCATCATAGAAGAAAAATCAGACCCGACCTCCCTGTACTCTTGCTTGGTGATGAACTACCTTGGTGTCATCCCTGGACATCGTGGTTGGTTCACACTCATCCACCTCGATCGGACAATTTCTTGAACTCGACGGGCTTGAAGTTCCCACACCCTCCTCCTATTGCTCAGGTTGTTGACTGCCTAGACTAACCTTGAACCGAATTTCGTTCTTAAATCGACACGATAATTTGAATTTTCCCTCAAAACTTCATAGTGTGTGCAGTATATCCCCTTGGTATTTCATAGTATTTTCCAAGGCTTGCCCAACCATTGCCTTTACAATCCAGTAGGTCTCTATTATTTTGAAATACTTGGTATCTCTTTTCCTAAAATAATAAGGGTCATCTACCCAGTCCTGCACCTCCTACAATATCTCTTTATCATAATTGTTTATCTCTGGACTTGAACCACTGCTTCTAACTCTTCTACTTCCTTTTTCTCTACCTCTAAGTAGTGTTCCTAGTAGCGGGCTCCTACCTCCCAAGCCTCTTGAGTTGCTTGCATGTTGGCTATTGTCTTGTGGAAAGATGAGGCCTCTTTCTTCTTACCCTCCCGACGTCTCCCCCACCCCTTCTTACCTGAGTTTCTGGGTAGTATCAACGCTCATAGGTCACCAGGGGAAATAGGTAGACTATCCCAATTACTCGTGTGCCTGACTAGACTCATCTTGCACTCAATCCGTGCCCAGGTAATTACCCACCTACACCTTTGCCTTGCGTCCATCCCAACTCTTGCCCTTCTAAAATTAAGCCCTCCAAATCACTCTGTGTCGACCAAGTAGTTGGCCCCCCACTATACCGTAATTGTGTCACCTACTTATGGCCGACATACCAAAGCCATGCATTATGATTTCGCTTCTTTAGATTGGGAGGTCCATTGATGATTCACTGCCCTCAAGTTAAAGGAACCATGACCATCACCCACCAAACCAACATTGTTTTTCCTCTCCTGACCTCTGCATTATTCCTCCAGTTATTCCCCATAACTGCTTCCTAAAATTTCTCTTCAACATTACTAATTTTTGTGTACCCCTTCTAGGAAGACTACCTCTTGAGTTAATGATTTCCATCAATTCCCCTCATGGATTGAGCCAGTATGATCTCCCCTAGCTCGAGGATTCCTCCCATCTCGGCCTTAGTCAGATCTGTTGTTGATTTGTTAAATGTCCAGTCCCCAACTCCTATCACATCGGGCATCTGAGCCACCACTTGGGTGTGCCCGGTTCGAATGGGTGTGACCCCATCTAAGTAATTCATTGACTATTATCTCAAGCATATGTATTCTTCTTTAATTTTTACCATAAAATTATAATATTAAAAAAAAATACCTTATTTTTCTTTTGCAACATATCTACCTTTTTGTTTTCTTTGGTGTTCCTTTCCCCCGCTTTAGCGTTATGCTAGTCATAAGTTCCACATACTCATATACCATGCCATGCTATAATGGAATTTCAAGGGTCTATGGATTTTTCTAGAATGAGAACCTTGAAAATATTATTGCGTAATGGCCACCACAAACACAAAAAAGATTGGACTAAAGATTTTAAGGATTAGCTTAACCATTAAAATATAAATGATGATAGTCCTCGAGGTCTAGAGCAGTTGGTGAGCGAGTGTGGTGTTAAGGCACTCCGTAAATGAAAGTCATCGGTTCGAAACCCCTGGGGACACCTCAAATCCAGTTATGTTAAGGGCTGTTGCGGTCCAGGCCAGGTGCGAGCCCTAGGTGATTTTGACAGCTTAGATGCTCGTGGGTTGTGGCATCTCAACCACATACCAGTCCCACAGGTCAGGAATAATATAGCCAACAAAAAAATATAAATGATGATAATCAAATGAATAATATAGATCATACTAAATCTTAGACCTTTATGAAGTTTAAAGATAAACCTTCTAACCACAATAATATCAATGATAAGAAAATAATAAAATAAAATAAAAATATTATCAAAAAATTTTCAATCCTAATTTAAATTATAAAAATTATTTTTCCATGAGCTTAAAGAACATAATGAATATTGAAAAGATTGACTTTCATAGTAAAACTAGTCTCTAAATTAACAAAAAAAAATGATAAAATGAACAAATCCATAAAATTTGTTATACAAAATAAGAATTAACATCGTTTCTTTTTAACATACCATACCCTTAATAATATAAAATATGATTTTAATTGATTTCATAACTTAATTATTTTCAAGATTTCTAGATTAAACTAGTCTCTAAATTAACAAAAAAAAAATGATAAAATGAACAAATCTATAAAATTTGTTATACAAAATAAGGATAAACATCATTTCTTTTTAACATACCATACCCTTAATAATATTAAATATGATTTTAATTGATTTCATAACTTAATTATTTTGAAGATTTCTAGATTTTAAAAACAAACTATAATAATGTTAATGTTGATATTTCTTTTTCACTATATTTAAATATAAATATGATAATTTAAAAAATATATAATCTCTTTTCAATTATTTCTTGCATAAATTTTATTATTCTAAAAAAAATACTATAAAATTTTATAGATTTCTTCTTTTCTAAAATATCACTCCATAAACTCTCCACCACAATACTAGCTTTTTCCTCTAGTGACAATTAACTCTTTCTAATGCTTGACGCACAGGCCAATTAACTCACCATAATATATCTTTTTCATTCGATAATTGTATTTATGTATCTAGAAATGTGACAAAGATGATGTGCCCTACGCTTAAGAAACCATGATGAGCGAACAACTATATCTTCTCCTCGCGGGGAGAATATCCGGAGGCATACTCGTCCCATGAAAATGTAAAATATACGCAACTAAAGTGGACTATATGCACTTGTGTGTTCTTTCCAAATGTTTTATCTATATTCAACAAACAAGTTTTATCTATATTCAACAAACAAGTGGAGTATAAGTTTTCTCTATATTGTGAGTGGATATCTTTTACATGTTTTACATGTGAAAGAGTTATCATAATAATAATAACAAGGGTTGTATGGCAATACAGTCCCTGCCGAGTTAGTTGAGAAATACATGTTAAACAATGAAACTTAATATAACTAAATGCACAAGTAATGAATATATTTTGTCAAAAGATAATAATTGAGAATTGAGAGTTGTTTGTTATTCAAAATGTATAATGAACCTAAGCTAATGGAACTATAATATTTATAAATATAATATAAATATAATAAATATATTATAAATATAATAATAAATAATATATTAGATAATAAATATAATAGTGCATAATAATAAATACATAGTACAACTTTTTATATTTAGATGTGGTGATTGGTGAAATTCATTGAGTATGTAATTAATTCTATATATTGAAAGACGTGAAGGGAGCAATAACACTTCAATTCTATCAACCAATTAGAAATGAGAAACACAAATATTTTTATTATATCCAAAAATATATATTTGTTTTCCTATGTTAAACATTACATTGCATACACAAATTTATGGTCAAAAGTAAATCAATGTCACATCGAAAGCAAACTCATTGCTATAGTCCCATGGCAGGGACTAATAAGTGAAAATAGTAGCAAAATTGTTTATACTTGTTTTTTAGAAATGTTTTTTTTTTAATGTAATAGTTGTATGTAGTAAAAAAAAAACAAAAAAACTTGAAGTAATTATGTAACACTTAATGTATTCTTATGCATAGCCTAAATGTAAAACAAAAGTGGTGGTAGTGGCTACTCTATGGCTTTGAAAGTTGAAGTAGTATTGGATAGATCTAGTTATTACTCACTTTGAAACCAACAACATGTTGGACGCATTTGAGTTTTTAGATAACATTATTGGCCAGTTAAAGAATTTTTGCGAAAAAAATTCACTCTACGAAAAGAATCCAATAAATTTGGTAGGAAAACTCTTTGAAAAAAATCCATTTTTTATGAAATTGTTTTCCTTCTTAAAAAAATGGCACATCAAAATTTCCTACTTGATGGTTGTTCGTTTGAAAATATACATGGACCAGTTGTATCGGTTTGTTAAGGAGCACCTATAATCCCATCTTAGAAGCTCATCAATGAAGGTATATCCATCCATTTAGTTAATTAATGCCAACCCATCAAACCCTATTTATACGAAAGCACTGCCAATTGTATGGTCCACGACTAGATTCTTTGTCATAGACGTCTAACTAATAGTTAATTGCATGACCTGTTAATTGTTAACTACATGGCTCAGTTGGCTCGATCCATGAGAATTGGGTAATGCTAATTTAACTATCTGCAACTCTAGAAAGATTGAAAGATCAAAGCAATCTATGGTTTTCATTTATCTTCCTATATATACAATCAATATTAATGTGCTAAATAAAACATATAAAAATTAAGATTAGAGATAAAATGATATTTTACTTCCTTTCCCTTGATGTTGGCTCAATCCACCTCGAAAAGGCATAGGAGTAAGAGTGGAGCATGGAATTCCCTTACCACAACAAAATTTTAACATGGTTGTGACTTGTAGGACCTCCTGCATGCCTCTTGGTGAGGGGAAGCTTCCCTAGGCTCATTGTTTTAAGGATTGCTTAAACTAGGAGAAAATTAGATAACAGGTTTTGTGTCTAGAGACAAAAGTGACATGTTGCCACATCTCCAATTCCCCCTGTGATTCAATCCCCCCATGTGATTCAAGGTGAGGATATGCTCAGTGAAGAAAGGAGTAAACGAGGCAACACAAAACCATTAGAATAATGATTGTTGTCTAAAGTGCCTTGGAGTAGTGATTGCTATGTAAAGTGGCTTCGTGAATTCAACAACATTTCCCTTATCCATTTTTATTTCAATGGATTTGCTTGAGACTTTAGGAATATGTTTTATGTTTCATGGGGGAATAATAAACCAACTAATAGAGATTCCTTTGACAGGCGAACTCACATTTCCAGTAGTCAGTGCTTCGTCGCTTCGTTCCCTGACATCAACAACAAGCCTCTCCTTGAGATGATGAGGTACACTACATAACTATCTTCCTTTTTTATTCTAATCTCAATGTTTTCCATATATAATACCTGCATGGCATTAGAATGACTAGTTTCTCCAACGATCTATCGACTCACCTTATGTCTAACATTTGATGGAGAAATAGTCGTCGAGTCTAAGTTTCCATGCTTATGACCTATAAATAATGTTGTGTTTTGAAATTATGTAGTATGAAGAGACACTAGTTTTTTGAATGTGTAGAATTTGATGTGAGAGGAATTGCCTTTGTTGGGCCTAAGGGTTGTCATTTGTTTTGTAATTGATGCCCTCCTCCAGTGTTGCCATTTTTAACTCCCTTGCATTCAAACCTTTACATTTTTATATTGAGTAGAAAATTTATTATTTAAAAATCATATTTTCCATTTTTTTTTACTTAAACACAGAGAATAAAAAAATTATTATTTAAAAATCAAATCTTCCATTTTTTTTTTACTTAAACTTAGATATTAGCGATTTTGTTTTTCATTGTGCTCCTGCACGTTTAGGTTTATGGAAGGTTATAGTGAATATTTTTTTCTAGGTAAACTCGATCTGATTATTGAAGTCTTTTTTTTTTAGCATTTTGCTCCTACATGTTTGGAAGGTTATAACGAATACTTGTTTTTAGATAAATTTGATCTAATTATTTAATTTTATTTTTTTTGGCATTGTGCTCCTACAGGTTTATGGAAGGTTACAGTGAATTATTGTTGAACATTATATGTAATTAGATGTTAGTTTCTCTCGTCCATCATGATGGGTGGAGTGTCTACTACGTTTCAAACTATCTACACAGTTTAGTTTGAAAAATATTTACAACACTTAGATATTGTTAGATATTGTTCACGATGACTCAATACATCTACACAGGTTGCTTATATGTTAGCTTCTCTTATTCATTTCTCTTGTTCGTGATGATGGGTGGAGTGTCCACTAACGTTGAACGTTTCAAAACTATCTAGACACTTTAGTTCCAGAAAAATCTACAGTACTTAGATAGATGTTGTTAATTGGGATGGCCGTAAAACTTAGATAGTTGTTGTTAATTGGGATGGCCTTAAAAGGATGAATGATAAAATTGATACATCTGCATAGGTAGCTTCAACAATATATCTGTATGGAGGTTTATTTACGCTCTAGAAATAGTGGAGATACGTGTATGATTTGATATAATAGTTAAATGGACTTCCTTTTCCATAACATTTCTCCAAATATGCTTGGTAAAGAAGTATTTTTGATATATAGATTCGTGGTTGATGGATTTTCCCTTGAAATGATGATTTGGATCTGTATTTTGAATGGTAGATCTCCAATATCCGGGTCTGCAAATGATCCACGAAATGTTTTTCTCTTCTTTCTTTCTGGTTCACGTGAGTTAGGGCACCCTATAAGGGACTCAATTATAACTGTAATGACCCCCGCCATTATGACAACATGCGACGCATAACAAGTACAAAATTTTTGAACGCAAGTCAAGAATGTCAATAATAAAATCAAGCATCGCAACCTAACAATGAACACAACACACACAAATCACGCGACATACAACACAACGACCTAACATACTAACACATCATGCAGCTTAGGAAACATACAAAAATTCAATCAGGTGAAGAATAAAAATGACTAAGCTTACTGACAACATTAATATCAACCAAACACAACCAACACCAACGACACAAGTGACTAGAACCTTTACGGCGAGCAAGAAACCAATCACATTAAATTTTTACAGAACCATGTACAAAACATCAATGACAATGAACAACAACACCCTCATCGGGAAGTGCATGACCCAAGCCAGGTATCATATGCACTTATCGATCAACGAGCGCAATGATCCTATTTCAAGGAATCATGTCGCCACATTGCGACAAGCGCACTAGGAACCCAAGCGCAATGTAAATAACTCTAAACCTTCAACCAAACATAAAATCCATTGCTGCCCGAAACCAACTAGCACTGTCACACATTATCGAACTATAATGAGAGCACTCCATTCAATCAAGCCAAACAAGACACAAGGAAATCTACACACAAACATGGTTAAATTGCAACTATCTAGAAGTATCTTATTAGCATTTTACCATCCTAGGACTACTCAAGCTCAAGCATCCAACCTCAGCTACTATGGAAACTTAAGATAGTACTTCCCCGCCTTCCTTTAAAATAAGACAACCCTTTAAACATCATAAAGAATAAAATAAATTATAATTAATAATTACAATTGTCCGATGAGGGTTCCATTGACGACATTAATGAATTCAACATGTCCTTATTTAGTTCCCTGTTGTAAAGACGATTACAACTGTTATAAGCGATAAACACAATGATCACCATTAAACCATTAATCTAATGCAAAGTCGTTTGTTAAACTATTTGAAATACTAAATGCCATAGCCATAATGAGATTATTTTAACTGTTGTGAAAAGGGAAATGATTAAATCTATCATAAGATATAATTACCATATCCACCGTTTAACCACTAAAACTGTTACATACCTAATTTATTCATTCGTTCAATATACATTCACTGTTTTCATTACATCGCTGCCATAATCGCTATGATCACAATTTAACTATTAAACTACAGAAAAGCAATTAAACTATTATATAGGATAATTGCTATATTCATAATTAAATTCATAATAAAACAGTTATATCACAATTGAAATTGAAACTATTAAAGCTGATGTAGAACTATTAAAATATTAAAATTGTTACTATAATTGAACTGTTATATAACTTATTATAATCGCAATTAAAATGGGTGCGATGGTTGTTTTATTCACAACTGTAATCAAAACATCCATTATTAAAGAAATAACTGTTATATAAAAATAACCACGCAACTGTTTACTCAGAAATTGTAGAATACAACAAGGAAACCGCCACTGCCATTAATTATTTCTTCCGTCTTGACATCTCTGCCATAATAAATCGCTGCCATTTCTCCTAACATACAATGCCAATATAAACTCGTTTTCACTCAAGCAAGGAAAATACAAAAAAATGGTAGTGCCACGTATTGTTGTACAATACACTGTTGTTAATTGCGTTCAACTAAAATTATGGAGTGGAAATTGTATACAAAAATTCAATTAACGGACAATTCTATTTTAGAAAATATTCAAGATTTGTTTTGGTAACTGCGTTCTTCCAAATCTCTGGAACATTGTAAGGGCTGTAAATAAAGAGCCTCATAAAAATAAAAATAAATACATAAATTCTTTCTAACCTACTTCTTTAATTACTGTTCCAGCATAATAATTGACAATAGTTGACAGTTTAGCAACATACTAACAACATACTAATAATTAACAACAGTATAATGATAACAATAAGCAGAAAACGCATAAGGTATTTACCTCAACCTGATGCTCAACCTGAACCTGAAGCTGATGATGTTGTTGATGATCTTAAACCTGCCCAAATTGAGTATTAACCTCCCAGCCAACTAGGAACAACCTCTTCGGCTTCCCAGCTCCAGGAATCCTTACGGTTTCCTGGCCCCCGAGCCCAAAATTCCCAGCAACAACTGTGCCCCTGTGAGAGTCCTCAAGCAAAACTGTTGGAGCCAAAATTATTGTTTCCTCCCTGCCTCCTTTTTCCTCCCCCAATTTTTTTCACCTTCCCATAAACCAAAATTATCCCAAAACCAAAAGATCCTCCTCTCCGAGTTCTCCCCTCCCCCTTATCTTCCTTCCTCGAATCCCTTTCTCCAACCGCCTTCCCCCCATTAATTCCTCAACCACCTTATCTATCCCATTAATTACTTCATCTACCAATGGTAATAATATTATAATAAAGTCTCCATAAAGTCATTTTATTAATTAATTAAATTAATATTAATTATTCATGATAATTACATAGTTTATTAGGGTTGTTACATAAACCCACCCTTCAAGAAACTTCATGCAGAAGTTAAAGTAATTTACAATACAAGGGTAATGACACATGGTTCATACACCCACATCAATTAAACAACATTATTAGTAAACAAAATAAACTTATACATACTAGTGTACATGTGCAAGAAATGCATGTGTAGCTAGAACATACAAGGCTTGCGCATGTACTAATGACAATAATTATGACACCTATAGTAATTCTTGTATGCATCCAATCCAATCAACAAGACCATTCATTTCATAAAAGATAATAAACCAACTAAAATGTTTGCAAAATCCCTTAATTACAATAATTTAGCACAACAACGTTCATTTAGACAATTGTAGTTCAGTTGAGTAATTATGAATATACATATATACATATTTTCTTTTTAAAAAGGGAAAAACAATAAATTCCACTATAAGGAAAAATCCCCCATACACTCTTAACTATTTCTATTCATCCTTCCTCCCTAACCTACTTCTGTCTTCCATCCCTATCCTTCCTCTGCAGGACTATCTTGGAGCGTCAACTATATTGACCTAACTCCAAATAGAACCCGTAAGCAGAAGTGTCACTCTCTTGACCAAGCTTCCCCAACAGGCAACCGACATTCATCATCACATGTCTAGAGGAGCATAAGCTAACACTGTCCTCCCATGACTCCAGGTTTCAAAGGATACACGGTGGGAAATGCCTCCACCCCTCCTAATAGGACTAGGGTCCACACCCTACCATGGAATATACAATGGCACTGTGTTGTTGGGAATTTTTTCATCATATATTCAGTTTTAGGTAGTCTCACCACCTGAAAAACCTGCATTGGTCTATATATCATAGCAATACATTCGAACCAACATAATTTCACATACAAAGATTCATACCATATTGTTTCTCGGTCGGTGTTCATGACATCCACTTTTATTATCATTATCCTTTGGCTATTTCATAACCCATTGACCTGCAGATTAGTTTATAACACAAACTCATACATATCTATGCATTATCATCATGTAAATGCATTCAACCATAATCTCAATTCGGTATCCAGGTACCAACAACTTTAAATGTCAAAATTTTCAAGTTAGAAATAGATCGCATAATATCCCCATAATTCAGTTAACATTAACCATTCATAGAATTGATATTCACATAATAGATTGCATCATATCCATCATCATTCAAATAACGTTAAACATTCATAGAATTTTCATTCACATAATATATTGCGTTTAATCCATCATCATTTAAATAACATTAAACATTCATAGAATTGTCATTCACATAATAGATTGCATAATATCCACCATCATTCAAATAACGTTAAACATTCATAGAATTGACATTCACATAGGTTCATGCGTCTTAAAAGTTTGAGTGTATCATTAATAGTTTCACAGTGAATAGAAAATAAAGGTGATTAGGCATTAGGTAATTCTACATGTCTAAGTCAAAAGGTGGCATTACATACACCCAACCTTGGAGAAACATATTCTCGAGGTGGTAAAAAAAGTGAGGGATGATCTCCTTGTAATGTCTTTGCATCCTCCCAAGTAGAATATCATGGGCTATACTTGTCCCATTGGACCTTAACTTGGTCTACCAGACGGTTCTTGAGCTGTCAGACCCTACGGTCCAATATGCGTAATGGTTCTACCGTGAGGGTTCCCGCAACCGATACCTGCGATTCCTTCCAATTCAGTTTATGAGATTTGTCATCAACATAATGATGTAGAACAAATACATGAAAAACATTATGAGTTTTATGCAAGTGGGGTGGCAGTACGAGATGATAGGCAACATGTCCAATTCTCTCTTGAATTTTAAATGGTCCTATAAATCGAGGCGACAACTTTGTCCCCTTTCCGAACCAAATGGTACTCTTATTAGGCCCGATACAAATGAAAACATGATCTCCCACTTTATAACTTTGGTCAGTCCTATGTGAATCAACATAACTTTTTTGTCTATCCCATGCTTCCTTTAGTATCTGCCTAATCTGAATCACCTGTTCCTCCATCTCTTAAATCAATTCTGGCCCAACTGTCACTCGGTCTTCTAACCTTTCCCAACTCAATGGTGTTCTTCATGGCCTTCCATACAGAGCTTCGTAGGGTGGCATTCCGATGGAGCTATGAAAACTGTTATTGTAGGCGAACTCTACCAAAGGTAGTTACTTATCCCAATGGGTTTGATTATCCATAACATACAACCTAATCATGTCTTCCATAACCTGATTTACTCTCTCAGTTTTCCCATATGTTTCAGGATGATAAGTTGTGCGTAAGTTCAACTGAGTCTCCAACACTGATTGCAAACTTGTCCAAAACCTAGAAGTGAATATGGAGTCCCTATCTGAAATGATCTTCTTGGGTATCCCGTGCAAACAAATGACCTCACTTAAAAACAAACGTGCCACATCAGTGACATCGTAAGTGTCTCTAACCAGAATAAAATGAGCACTCTTGGTTAACTTATCAACTATCACAAGAATGGAATTCTGCCTATGCGATGTGAGTGGCAATACCACAACAAAATCCATAGAGATGACTTCCCATTTGGACATAGGGAAATCATGTGGTTGTAGGAGACCTACCGGGTGATGGTGGTTAGATTTCACTTGTTGACACTCTAGGCACTTGGCG
>JASDQU010243034.1:162831-173305 GCA_032191745.1 Picea mariana
TGGAAGTAGAATGTCATGTTCAGTGGGTAACCCATGAAATTCATTAACAGTCGAAGGTGATAAAGAAAAACCAATCCATACCGACCCTCACAGGTCACGAATTGTTTGACCACTATCAAAAGATCATGCCATCTTGGCTTAAGCGTGGAAATAGGCATACCTCTGTCACAGGATGTGACCTTTCGTGAGATGAACAGTAACGGCCATGGCACCTCATCAACTTTAGAGTTTTTGAACCATCGTTGGCCCGTGGCTGCTAACCCAGTGGCAGAACTGATGAAATCTTCATTGATTTCAAGTTGAATGTCACCTATTTTGGCCTGACAGCCATCAAAGGTCAGGGCAAATTGTTGTGCAACCATCAAATTAAAACCCTCGAACCTCTGTACAAACGTGAGCCAACCATTATCCTCTAAATCTTTCCGGGCGTTATCGAACAATAGCAGGGCTTGACTACCGTTCAGCTCAATTCGCACCATTGGTGCCATAGGGAGGAGCAGACAGTAAGTGATGAGAACGAGCCAGGGTTTGGATGCATCACACACAGGCAGAACGCTCAAAGGCTTACCCGATGCTAGCATAGGTGAAACAGGGATAAGGGTCAGCATTAATGACATCGTGCGAAGGTGGTGGAGCTATTTCTACCATGCAGAATAGTGATTACCAATGGTACAACCGCCGACGCTTTCAACTATTCAAATCATGACGCATAAGTGTTACAACTATGCCACTTCAATCAATCAGTCGAAACCTTTGGTAAGTGGATAAACCAATGCGCGCAATCAAAAGTTATGCCATAGTTTTAAAACCAAACATACAAATTGAAACCAATACCAAGTGTTGTATAGAAACGATTCACACCAAGGGTTTAGACCATAATACCAATGCTTTTTCATATAATCAATATGCCAAGTGAATTGACCAAATAACATGTAAATCCAATTGCCAATGCATTACAACTCAATCACTCATGAAACAAAATGAGGTAATCAATCCAAGAATGTCAAATGAGTACAGATCAAAAGGGTTTTGCCAACTGCATAATGATAAGTAAAATGTAAACGCAATGGGCATATCGACAAAAATGATAACGACAACTCAATAATGATTTTAATGCAACTTCGAAAGACCAAGTTTTCACGCTTACAGTCATGAAAACAAAACGAAGGTAAGTGTGCAAATAGCGCAAAGAATAAAAGTGTCGTTTATTTGAGAATTGCGACGAAAAATTATGGTTTGCAAAACACTAGTGTGGGCAGCTTATAAGACAATGGGAAAATGTGAATTGGCTGCCAACACCTGCCTGAAATTTGAATAAGGAGGTTAAGATCAAGTCATTGTAATCAGACTCTAGGGTGCATGGTCGGTAGTACCTGACACCCTAAGTACAACACAAATCAAGCAAGTGTAATATAAAAGACACAAGTGCAAGTGAGTGAGTGCAAGCGAGCGAGTACAAGTGAGCGAGAGAATAATAAGAAATGGGCAAAGGAGGAAAGTGTTTACAAAACATCTCTCAAGAAATCAAGGAATTGCAAGCGGATAACCATGAATTGCAAAATTGAATTCAAAATATTGAGTGGACATTAAGTCAAAAGAAAAAACTAATTGATCGTATGGTTGACACAATACAGTCAACAAATGATCTTTGAGACGAAATAGAAATGAAGGATCAGTTGATTGATGCACTTCAGATAAATTTTAGAGAAAAACATAATCAAATTGATGACATGATTGATGCAACATCAACAAATCAAAAGGTTGATGCAAGTTGTAATACAAAAGATCTAATAGGGAAGATTGATGCAACATGTGCTATAGAAGAGTTCATCGAAAAGGTTGATGCAACATGTGATACAAATGAGATCATACAAAAATTTGATGCAGCTTGTGACACACAAGACATAATGCAAATGGTTGATTTTAATTGTGATATAGAAGACTTAATAGTTAATGCACAAGACACAAAAGAAATAGAATCTTCCAAAAATGAGTCCCAAGAAGAAGCACAAAATGACATCAGTAGAAACAACAAGAAAAGTGAAGAAGCAAAAGAACAACAAAATAATATTTCCAAGATGTTTGTCAGAACTTGGGAAGAATTATCATTCAACAAAAAACGACATAGCTTAGGATATGAAAAATACAATAGCTTTCATATCTTAGATTACTCCAAACTAGTTCAATTTGTGAGTATAGGATTTCTTGAAGAAGTGAAGAATCTTGATAACAAGTGCCAACATTGTCATAGAGTTGGTCACTTGGAATCACAATGTTTTGATTTTCATCCTTGTCTTCATTGTGGGAAGACAAATCATCTCTCAGAAAAGCGTCGAAAGAAGAAGGTTAAGAAAACAATTAATTATGGATGGATAACTTCATGGAAATAGAACCAACAAGTAAATAAACTACATTAGTCTTACTATTTGGTCAAGACAGAGGTAAAGCCACAACTATATTGAGAAATGACAACAATAAAAGATTTCAAAAACTATTCTAGATGATTTTGGTGATGATCCAAATCCAATTCTAAATGTTCTTTAAAATTAAGTCCAAAGTGGTCCCCTTATGGCGTAGCTTTCAAGCATGGCCCTCATGAAATGAGATAATATATGGTTCTTTCCACATGCCCACTTTGAGTAGTACACAAATGGAATAAAAATGAAACTCTCAGACACCTTCAAGGGGGGGAGCACATTGATGAAAAATACACTCTCTTACACATCCAAGGGGGGAGTGAAGATGGTTAGTGGTAAACCAATAACCACCATATTGTTTGAGTGAAAATTGGTTAATGTTAATCCAAAACCACCACATCAAATTGGTTAGCAGTCATCCAAAACCACCACATGAAGAATCCAAAGCTTAAGCTTGGATCCATTCAACCATGAATTATTGAAGAACATAAAGAATCCAAAGCTCAAGATTAGATCCTCTCAATCAACTTCAACAAACTTCTCACCTTGCACCTGACAAGGGGGAATATCAAATTCCATTTCTGGATTACTTTCTTATTTTTCACATGGACTTTTTCTATTTACAACTTTTTTTCTGTAGAAAAATCAGTAACAAAAGTACACTAACTCACATAGGACTTTTGTCAAACACTTAGTAAACACAGATTTATGTCTTAAATGAACTTGGATATGTAATAACTCACATTCAACTATATCATAAGTAGAAACACACATTACTAAGCAAGTAACAGTGGAAAATAACAATGAATGAAAGTCACAAAACACATGTGCACACTCATATTTTGGCAACCAGCCAGGGAAAACCCCAATTTTTGGAAACCCACTAAGAGAGATTTATTATCAGCTTCAGGAAGTTCAAAAGTTACAGCAATAATGCATTTGGAAACAAGAGAAACACTTGTAGACACCCACAACTATCCCAAAAAAAATCCCTTGAAAACCACGCCCAAAAGTTTGTACTGTTGTACGACCCTGTTGAGAATTAACACCTCAAAATGCATGCCAACTTGTTTTTGTACGGACTTTCTACAGCAAGAAAAACCCACTTTTTTTCCTCGATTTCCATGCTAAAATCAGCCTCGAAAATCGTGCCCTCTTCCCTACTATACAGCCTGTATGGATTCGTATAGTACGACCTCCCACTCAGCAATAAACTTCAGCAACTTCACACATAAATTTCTCCTAGGGATTTGTGCCCAAGCTCCCTTGGAAATCGTGCCAAAAACTGTTGCATTCACTTTCCTTCCAGCTCTCTCTCAAATCTCTCTTAACTTGTCTTGCACACTACCCTAGGCTTACTCTTCTAACTGGAAATGATTTTTCACCTTTCCCATCCCTAAATCCAATGGCCAAGATCTAATCATGCCTTTACAAGATATAGGGACATGATTCATTCCCTCCAAATTAAATCACTTACATTTACTAAAGTAATTTTCCACTTTATTACATAATTGCACTTTATGACATAAAGTCACTTTTACAAAAAGTCACTTTATTACAACTTTATAAAACGCCTATTTCAAAGTCAAGTGCCTAGTAGTGCAAATGCAAGGTCACTTCTGCATAGAAGACAAAACATGCAAAGTACCTCCTGAGATATAAAAGCTAACACTCCCTCTTAGTGAGGGATGTACTCACTGTCATCACCATCACCTAGTCTTGTCCTCAAGTCCATCACATTGTTCGCAGTAGGAGCTCCCTCTGAACCTAGAGCCAACCTCAACACCTGCACAAAACTCGAACCTGAAGACCTCCTCCTATAAACCACTCTGAACCCTGAGCTCATAGGAGAATCCACTCTCTCACCTTAAGCTTCTATCCACTCACACGAGCTAAGCCTTTTGTCGGTGCTCAGAAGAGACTCCCTATCTTCCCTTGGATTTTGAGACTAGATCCTTGGGCCCACTATAGTCTCAAGAGCCTCATGCTCCTCATCCAACTCTGAATCTACAATTGTAGGTTGTCATCGCACAATGTACAACCTATCAACCCGATCACCAATCAATTGTGGCTCGATCGGATTCGCTCCCTATCTATAGATAAAGACATGTCCACTCTTGAACAATGTCACATATCCCACATCTACCAAGGCTAACACTGAGAGTGGGTTAACCCTCAACCCTGAAATAAACAAAACTCCATCAACCACTAGGATTTCTCCAAACTCAAGCTGGAATCTAACCTTTCCAACTCCATGTATTGCTCGTACCATTCCCCCTTAACTTTCAACTAGTTAATATGGACCTGTCTCTGTGATACTGAGGAATATACACGATATTCCTTTCATATGACATCAGGCTCCACTGTCAATGATCCATCTACTGTCACTCACAAATTCAGTACTCCCGACACTTGACACGAGAGTGAACAATGAGAATTCCTTCTCAAACTTGTCTGCAAAGTCCTCTACTANCTGAAATAAACAAAACTCCATCAACCACTAGGAGTTCTCCAAACTCAAGCTGGAATCTAACCTTTCCAACTCCATGTATTGCTCGTACCATTCCCCCTTCACTTTCAACTAGTTAATATGGACCTGTCTCTATGATACTGAGGAATATACACGATATTCCTTTCATATGACATCAGGCTCCACTGTCAATGATCCATCTACTGTCACTCACAAATTCAGTACTCCCGACACTTGACACGAGAGTGAACAATGAGAATTCCTTCTCAAACTTGTCTGCAAAGTCCTCTACTACTGTAACTGGCCCCTCCTTCTCCTTCCTCTTCTTCTTCCTCTCCAGACACTGGGTTGCAAGGTGGTCATACTAGTTGCAAATGAAACATCTGACTTTGCTCAAGTCTTTCCTGGAACTCCCCTACTTCTCACTTTTGCTCTTTGTTGCAAGAGAAACATTTTCTTCATCAACTCCATCTCCCTTCTGTCCTTCTCAGATCTCCTCCTGAGTGAAATCATCCCACATTCTTCTCCAGTCTCAAAGATGTTCTTGACCCACCACACACCTCATGAAGACTCCCCATTCCTTGGTGAAGCCTTTCAAGGCTATCCTCGCCAACTCTGAATCTGAAATGACCTCTCCAACTGCAGCCAATTCATCTTTCACTTGTGTTACCTGAGTAAGATAAGATGTCACACTCTCGCCCTTAGCCATCTTAGTATCATGCAACTTGTTCTTTAAGGTCATTTTCCGGTTTTCATTCTTCACTTCATACAAGTTTTTCAGTGTCTCCCACATCTCATAAGTTGTCTTCTTCTCAGCTAAGTGTGGGATAAGGTGGTCCTTCACTCCATCCAAAATAAGCCTCTTAACTTTGGCTTCCTCTACCTCATGTACATCCAAAGCAATAGGGTATGTTGTGGGAACAACTACTATAGAGCTGATAAATATTCAAAGTTTGTTCTCCCTGAGAACAACTAACATTCTAACTTTCCATTGCAAATAGTTGGAAATCCCTTTCAACCGTTCCTCATATATGATGCAAGCAACCATCTTCCTTCAAATTTCCAATTGAAACAAACAACCAAGTTTCCCCCCTCAAATCCATGCCAAAATAGCACTGCTCACTGTAACTCAGAGCACCTTCTCTTATACCATGTAGAAAATCAGTAACAAAAGTAGACTAACTCACATAGGACTTTTGTTAAACACTTAGTAAACACATATTTATGTCTTAAATGAACTCTAATATGTAATAACCCACATTCAGTTATATCGTAATCAAAAACACACATTACTAAGAAAGTAACATCAGAAAATAGCAATTAACATCAGTCACAAAATAAAAGTGCACACTCAAATTTTGGCAACCAGCCAGGGAAAACCCCAGTTTGGGGAAATCCACCAAGAGAGATTTATTATCAGCTTCAGGAAGTTCAAAAGTTACAACAATAATGCATTTGGAAACAAGAGAAACACTTGCAGACACCCACGATTTTCCCAAAATTTATGCCTTGAAAATCATGCCCAAAAGTTTGTATTGTTGTCCAGCCCTGTTGAGAATCAACACCTCGAAATGTGTGCCAACCTGTCTCTCTACGACCTTTCTACAACAAGAAAACCCCACTTTTATACCTCAATTTTTGTGCCAAAACCAACCTCGAAAATTGTTCCATCTTCTTTGTTGTACAACATATACAGATTCGTACAATATGGCCTCCCACTCAGCGATAAACTTCAACAACTTCACACAAAAATTTCTCCTTGGGATTTGTGCCCAAGCTCCCTTGGAAATCGTGTCAAAAACTGTTGCATTCACTTTCCTTCCAGCGCTCTCTCAAATCTCTCTTGACTTGTCTTGCACACTACCCTAGGCTTACTATTATAATTGAAAATGAATTTTCACCTTCCCTATCCCTAAATCCAATGGCCAAGATTTAATCTTGCCTTTACAAGATCAAGGGACATGATTCATTCCCTCCAAAATAAATCACTTACATTTACTAAAGTAATTTTCCACTTTATGACATAAGTGCACTTTATTACATAAAGTCACTTTAATAAAATATTAGAAGGTCACTTTAATAAAAGAGTCACTTTATTGCAACTTTATAAAACGCCTATTACAAATTCAAGTGCTTAGTAGTGCAAATTCAATGTCACTTCCACATACAAGACAAAACATGTGGGGTACCTCCTGAGCTATAAAAGCTAACATTTTCTTCTTTATTGTATTGAGCATTGCGCAATGTCAATGATTTCTCTTCAAAAATTGTTGGCTCTTCTTGGGCCAACTCCTCTACAATTTGTTGGTTTTCAACAATTCTAAGGGGTACCCAATCGGGTATAGAAGTACTATCAATTTCCATGTCAGTTACATTACTTGGGCATATTGAATTCTATGAATCCTTCTTGTTTGAGCTCCTATTCCTTTTTTGTTGAGGTATTGTATGTTTTCTTTCAATATTAACAAGGGGTGGGTCATCATCRTCGTCTCCTCCAACACGTCCTTCATTATTCTCTTCTCTGCCTATATTTGCTTCTTATTTATTTTGCGCATAGGAGGAACTCCTACGTGTATGAGGGGCATAAGAAGATTGCACATTGGTTGCATCCTTCCCTCTMTGTCTTGTTTTTATTTCTTTYCGTTGTCTGTTTGAACTAACCTCTATCACCAAATCACCATTACATACACATTTTTCCTTCTTCTTTGGGTTATTTGGGTCGTTATCAACAATTCCTTCAGTAATCCTCATGAAAATATTAAGGTATCTCATTGATGTTAAATGTTAAGAGAATAGACCTTCAAGGTTGAAACCTTTCAAGGGTTCTCCTTCCTTTAGATTAAATGCCTTAAGCATTTTAGAAATTTCTAACAAATGGGAGGTGTTTCTCACTGTTAAATTGGAAATATTAAAGGTAATGAAATGAATTGCCTCTTCCACTTTTTATCAAAGAGAATAGACCATGTATTGTATTGTCTATAGACCTCTACAACAAAACATCTGTCACAAACAAATGTTGGGAGAAGCAAAGGGCTTCCATCATAACTATACAATCTAATGTATGTATTGTCCTCTTCCTCAACACAAAGTCCCTTTCCTTTGAGGAAATTCTTTGCTTCTTGAGTTATTCTCATTGATGCTTCTCTAGTCAACATATATCTAAATTCATTAAGTAATTCATCTTGAATAAGGCAAAAGTGAAAATGTGCCTTATGATTCCACATAATAGGGTACCAAAATTGGACCGGTTCATTGTCAACATCTAAATTTCCTCTCAGGGTAACTCCTTAAACACATTACAGTGGGTGACTTCTGGATCAGGTATGTAGTCATGAATAATCTCTTAGTCTTAAAATAATTGGCGAGCTAAAAGGAAATCTCATTTCAGATTACCTTGACCTAGTCAAATAAAGCTTCCTTTCGAAAAGAAAAATGCAATGAATATAGAACTGACATGGGAATATGAGAAGTGGATTCTCATCCCATTAATCGTGCAAATATCATTGAAAAAAATTGATACGGCTCCTCGAACAGGGTTATGTCGATGGATGAAAGGTCAGTTGGAATTTATGCAAAGGGAGCCATGAAATGCTTTAACACATTCACTCCACCACCCTGGGAATCCATAGAAGAGTCAGTGTTAGAAAGCCTAAGACTTTTGTTTGAGGTGGGGAGTCACAACATACTTTTAAATATCTTGGGATTTAGTGGAATAGGGTTCTTCCCTTCAAAAAATAATCTAATTGTTCTACTTTTTTAATCAAATCTACAGGGGCACCAAAAAAATAGCTCCCTGAAGTCAAAAACTTTAGGCATACAACCAACATTAACTRAGCCAGTCATCCATATTTTGTTACTCTGCTTCTATTTATGAGTTAGACTCTAAAACCATTGATATGTTGTTGACCTATGGGAGTCTTTATCTTGGTGGGTAAAAGYGTTAGAAGTATCCCCACAAAAAGGTTCTTTCCTTMTTTTAGTTGTCATACTTCTTATTCTTCCAATGCACTTTGATATATGTGACACTGAATTACGGGCTTGAGTTGTTTAAAGGTTAAGTGCATGAAGAGAAGTTACTAAAACATCCCTTCAAAAAATGGGAAACCACAAATGGAAGTTATTTTGAAAAGCAAGTGGTTCATGGGAAAATGGGATAATTAATACACATCAACCCCAAATCATCACCCTTTACCTTGCAAACCAATTAGTGGATCATAAATGGCCCTCGAGCAGTGTGAAAAGCTTAAGATATGGATGAAGAATTATTTCACTAAGTATAGCTTATGGATGAGAGATCAATCCCTTTAGACGTTGGCTATGCGGAAGTGTAGTTGTGCGGGAGATGTAAAGGTGTACATGAGTGCAGGAGTTGGAGATATGGAGAGTGTAGAGGGCGAGCTATGCGAAGTTCTCCACGTAAGAGTTGTGTGAAAGTATAGATGTGCAGAGGTTCTATTTGTGCAGAGGGGAAGTTTGTGCAGAAATAAAACTTGTGTGGGAAAGAGTCGAAGGTTTGGTTCTCTGCATCAAAGAAAAAGGTTGAAAATGTTAAGGTTTAAGCTATTATTAGGTTACTTTTCAATTTACTAGATAACCATAGCATAGATAGGATCACTGAGAAAAACACAATCACAAGATACGTGTCATTTATCCTGGGAAACCCTCAAGGGGAAGAAAACCCAACAAAACTTCTTTAATATAGATTCAATAACCAACTACAACTCCAGAATAACTCTCTCTGTATGAGAGACAAAATACCATGATGCTAGACTAGAAAATAGCCAAGACAATAAACCAAACACTAGAGAATATCCTCTCCTAAGCAATGTGCCTCTCTCTCTTCCTTCTTCCGGCAACTGCAGCTTCCTTCAATACTTGCACACTAGATGAGTGAGCTGAGTGAGTGAACAAATGAGTGGTTGGATTTCTTTATTTATACAAACTGGCAAATGTTGAAAGGAGGTGTCTCTTCACTGGCAGGGATGACTTGTCTTTCTAGGTGGTTAGAACCACTTTAATTTTCCTGGGGGCCGACTTCTTAATTTGCATATTACAATTAGGGTTTGACTAATCCAAAAAAGGGGATTTGGTCAATTACAATGCCCGACATGATCAATCCACAAAAGGGGATTGATCTAATCAATAATATATATTTTATCTTTTACTTTATCCACAAAAGGGGATAAGAATATTCTTTGNCAAACTGGCAAATGTTGAAAGGAGGTGTCTCTTCACTGGCAGGGCTGACTTGTCTTTCTAGGTGGTTAGAACCACTTTAATTTTCCTGGGGGCCGACTTCTTAATTTGCATATTACAATTAGGGTTTGACCAATCCAAAAAAGGGGATTTGGTCAATTACAATGCCCGACATGATCAATCCACAAAAGGGGATTGATCTAATCAATAATATATATTTTATCTTTTACTTTATCCACAAAAGGGGATAAGAATATTCTTTGCAGTTACACAATATTTTAACACTCTGTCTTAACAAGAAGGACATTCTTTATCTTTTGACAGGTCACTGGATGTCATCATCAACTGAACAATATCATCTGGGCAATATCATCAACTGGATAATAGCATC